>PVJO010003167.1:0-90196 GCA_004026905.1 Hystrix cristata | reverse complement strand
TTCCCCTCTTCTCCCTTTAATCCCTCCTCCCCTCCTTATTTACAAAAGCTGTTTCCATTTTTTCCCTTCTATCCTTTTTTTCCCTTGTCCCTCCGCTCCTTTCCCCTTCCCCCTATATTCCTAAATAATCCACCAATTCTGTTTAGCGGGTATGTACCCCAGAAAAATGTTGCCTGTTTGTAACAAAACACAGATATAAGAATATGCATAGTAGCATTTTTTTGTAATTATAAAAATCTAGACACAGCAACCATGTTTTTTGTTTGTGGTGGTGGGGGGCTGAACCCAGTCTTCACACTGATCTATATCCCCAGCCCTTTTTCTATTTTTCATTTTGAGACAGAGTCTTGCTAAGTTGCCAAGTTGCCCAAACTGGGCTTGAATTTGTAACCCTCCCGCCTCAGCCTCCCAGAGTGCTGGGACTACAGGTGTGCACTACCATGAACAGACATAAGTTTTCATTAACATGTCCCATGTTGCCTCATGGGACAGTCATACATGTGCCATCAGTGGTTCAAGCTAGTAGGAATGGGTTAATAGAATGCATAGTCAAAATGAAATATAACCATTCACTGAAATACTATTCATTCATAAAAAAAGAATGAAATTCACATCAAGGTGGATGAATCATGAATATTTTGATGTAAAGTCACAAAGTAATATATACACTTTAGTTCTATTTGTATAAGATGAAAGATAGAAAAACTAAATTTGTTCAGTGATAACACGCATAAGGTGGTAGACTATAACACAAAGCAAGGAAATGATAATAGCAAATTAGGAAGAAAATTTAAGTCTTTGTGAAAGGGGGAGAGAGGACCAAATAGGGGTGCACAGGTCTTTCACGGTGCTGGCAATACTTTATTTCTTGGCTAACGTGTATATGGTAATCAATTTTTTTTAAATCTAAATACTTTTTATGTCATACATGCTCACATTTATAACATTTTACAATAATTTTTGAAAATTCATTTGGGAAGATACTTGTAGTTATACTTAATGTGATCAGCATACTGATGCTAACCCCGAGATGTGGGAGGAGGAATCCTTTGGGATCCCATCTTCTTGTGAGAGCTTCCTGTCAGATTTTTCACTCTGGCTGAAAGGGCCTTCAGCTTTATTATTTTTTTTACTCTTCATCTTTATGTAGTTATCAGAAAGGAAGGTTTTACACTTCTGAAGGAGCTGTGAGGGTGAATGACTTCTTTGGCACATGCTTACTTCCCAGAGTTCTGGTTTCATTTAAGTGCTTGGTATATTCTTTATTTTCATGTCAACTCAGTGTGTTTATACACACATGCACAGGCACAGAAGCATTTTACCTAACTTATTTAGAAGGGTAGTTCAAAAAAAAAAAAAAAAGAAGGGTAGTTCAATGTGCCCTAGTGATAGAAATATAAATTCCAAATTACTCTATTCTTATACAGAGAGTAACACTCGTAAAATTATAACCCGTAACATTGTTATGTTAAACTAATAATGAGCTGGGTGTAATAGTGCATGTCTGTAGTTCCAGTTACCCAGGAGGCTGAGGTAGGAGGATCAAAGATTCGGGCCCAGCACGGGCAACTTAGTGACATTCTGTCTCAGATAACAGAATAAAATAAAATAAAATAAATGAGATGAAGATACAGCTCAGTGGAAAGCATGAGGCCTTGGATTGAACCCCCATTACTGGAAGAAAAAACGGAGAGGATGATGATGGGGAGGAAGAGGAGGAAAGAAGGAAGATGAAAGAAGAAAGAAGGATAAGGAAGGAAGATGAAAGAAAGGATGAGAATGAGGAAGGAAGGAGGATGAATGAAGAAGAAAGAAAGATGAGGAAGGAAAGAAGGAAGATGAAAGGAGGAAGAAGAGAAGGAAGAGGAGAAGGAAGAGGGGAAGAAGGAGGAGAAGGAAGAGGATGAAAAAGAAGAGGAGGAGGAGAGAGAGGAAAAGGAGAAAGAAGAAACAGAAAAAGAGAAAAGGAAAACCCAAGTTCAATCACCAGTACCTCAAAAATGAAAAGAAAAATAAAAAAAGCACTTTGCATGCATTATGCAAAAATCACTTAATCTTCCTAAAAACCCTTTGAAAATGAGGTTCAAAGAGGTTAATTACTTGCCCAAGTATTCCAATTGTGTCTATGTTCCTAGAGAATTTGAGTTGCTAGGTCCACTGTTACTGAGAAATCTTTCATAATATAAGAGATCTAGCAGGTGTGGTGGTGCATGCCAGTAATTCCAGCACGATGAAAGGCTGAAGTAGGAGGATTACAAATTCGAGCCCAGACTGGGAAATTTAGCAACTTGGTGAGACCCAGTCTCAAAATAAAATCTTTTATAAAAGGCTGGCAATACAGTTTAAGGTGAAAACCCTGGGTTCAATCCCAGTACTTCAAAAATCAAAACCAAAACCAAACCCAAATGCAAACAAAACAAAAAAACCATAAAAATTGTACCTGATAACTTAGGTACTACAAATATAGTTCCATCATTACCAATGCAGCTGACTATTGCCTCAAATACTTTACTGTCAGGAATAACTGGTGGTTTATAGCATCCAGTGGTTCTTGGTTCTGAAATTTTCTCCTTAGATTCAGATACCCTGTGTTCGTTGATTATATCAGCAGCTTTTTTGTCAGTGTCAAAGTTAATTTTAATACACTCAGTAACTATTGAATCTCCTTGTTCCAAGGGGATTTGCAGAGCTTTCTCAGATGAATGGATGGTATCTGATTTAATAAGTCTGTAACATCCAAAAAAAGAATATATCTAAATAGGAGCAAACATAAAAATCTAGGGAAAACAGAATGAAAAGAATACTTCAACTATACCAACATTTAAAGAAGATATTTGCTCTAGTCTGGGACACACCAGACTATGCTGTGTGTTACGCGAAAATGGTTGTAATTTGTTATAATTAAAATTACTTTGAATTATAAATGAGATTGATGAGAAAAAACAATTTCACTCAAATGTTTTAAATTACTAACTCATACATACATGCTATTCTCTCATAAAATCTCCTAAGAAGTATATTTCAAGCACTGTGTACAACACCTTCAAGTTGATATTGATTTATCAATACAACACCTTCGAGTTGGTTTTTGGAAACCAACTTGGAAAATACAACACCTTCAGGTTGATACTTACTTAGTATACAGATAGAATGTACACAAATGGCAAATTATCAACATTTATAAAATACGAACAGAGTATGAGTCTCTTAAAAAACACAAAGGTAATATTTGGATATTAAGTGTTCGTGGTAATATGCCAAATCAATTTTTTTAACTTCATATTATTCTCTTTCAATTAAGAAAGTCTGCTTGTTGTGCAAAACAATAAAATCCTAGAATATTAACACTGGTTGTGTGTTAGCAGAATTACAGCAGATTTTTGTTTCTTCTAACTTCCTGTTCTTTTGTTTTAGTGGGAAATAAACACTGATGAATTAGCCTCAACTAAATGCCTCTTGCCTTAAGATAGCTGGTAATACAACAAAAGCAGTAAAAAACAACAACAACAAGAAAAACTTCATGATCAGTAGATGTCAGCAGTATTAACTTGGCAAGCATTTTTCACTTTAACTTATTTCATCTATAAAGGAATTACTTTCAAGCAAATTAACTCCAAGAGAGGCACAGGGACATGGAGACTAGCTGTGTACCAATGCTCAGGCAATTCCAGACCCATCTACCATACCTGGCCTCATTTTTTTCTGCTTCTATTTTATCTTTCATTCTTCTTCTATTTTATCAGGTCTGGGGGTCTTAAGCCAACTACATCTAAAGAGATCTGCCCCCGTGAGGTACAAAGTGGTTATCAGGAAACCGTGTTTGCAAACCTAACATACCTCTGCATCTAGGTCAGACACAGGAGTAAACTAGGGTCACAGCAATATCCCAATTCTCCACTGAAACCCTGGCAAAGCTGCTTAATCTAAAATTTAGCACATGTAAAGATCTTTAAATGTGAATACTGACCAGTTACTTTTTGCCACTCATTTGCTTCATGTAAATAGATGTTGCAAAATACCAACCAGAATTTTCAGCATAAAGCTCAAACATTCCTCTCTAAGCAAAGGATATGATAGGGCTCAGATCTGGCACTCACTATATTGTTCCCCTTTTCTTTGGTTTAGAATATAAATCCCAAAGGAAAAGGGAAAGTTTAAGGCCAGTATGTAAGAAAGGGTTTTGGTATACAATAGCTGATGGTACTAAATAAATGAACACTTCTGAAGGAAATTGTTTCTGGATTGGCTCCTCAGGAGTTAGTTTATAAAACATATTTAAGAGCAAATAAGATGCAATTCAGATTTGAAAGCACAAATAAATGAAGACTTATGCAAATAAATAAGAAGCATCCATCACAAACTGATGTCGAAAATTTTTAGAAAGTCTATACCTTCTTTCTCTCAAAGCCAAACCTTTTTTAATCAAATATTTAGAAACATCAACATGCCCTCCTTTTTCATCTCGGCAGAAAATTTTCACAGGTAATGGCCATGTTGTACTGTTTTCCTGTAGTGATTTAAAAAGTCAGTAAGTATGTCACGCAAAAATGAAATTTTTTATAAAGAATGTACTTTTCACAAGCATTTCTTCTATGTTCCTTTATATAAGAAAAAATTTCTGCTTTGATATTTAAATACATTAGACAGAAAGAGGGAAAATAGTATAGAAGATAGGGCTGGGGATTCAGCTAAGTGGTTAGAGTGCTTGCCTTGCAAGCACAAGGCCCTGAGTTCAATCCCCAGCACCACACACACAAAAAAAAGAAAATAGCATAGAAGAGTCAATGGGGACAGACATTTGTTTCGTGAAATGTATCAGGAAGACCTTAATGTCAAGGTAATCTTATTTAAAAAAAAAAAAGAGCGTGTGAAAAAAAATTTCCATCCTGAATAGGGGAAAAAAGACACCATCAATTAACAGTTTTCTTTCTTTTTCTACACTGTACCCTTATATAATCAAAATACACTTTTCAGAGTGTGCCTTTTTTCCTCTACAAAAAGCAAAAGAAATATCTATAAAATATATACTCTATTTCATATGCAAAAATAGACAGAGTACCCACAGAAAAAGGTAACACGGAAATATGTTATATAAGAGAATTAATCATTAACTCAGTAAAATATATTTAAATTAGAATAAAAGCAAATGATATTTTAAGTATTCTGAATATTTATGCCTCTTCTCAAATCCATACTCATACATATATTTATTGATACATAGCTAATTTTGACTTCACTAAGAAGCCTAATTTTCCACATTAATAAAAGAATAGAAAAAGACTTCATAAACACACTCTTGCACACATGTTGTATTTTTAACATGCAAATCGTCAAATAAAGAATATTATTTTAGAAAGCTATTTGGTTCATTTGTGATATATCTTATTATCAAATAGGCATTATACTTTGAAACAAGACCAACAAAGTTTTGCAACAAAATCCAAAGGGCTTATGTCATTTCCTCAATGAGAAAATAAACTGAATTGATGAAAACATTAAGGAAATAATCAATATATATCTGCTGTACCTGTTTATCTCACTACCTACCTGTACGATTATGGTTGCTATGGCTCCAGTCAGGTACAATGAAAGACAGTCACATGCTGTCGCTGTCCACTTGTCACTCCCACCAGTTGGCCTAAAACAAAAAATGACAACTTATTTCATAAAATAACAAACAACATAGGATAAATCCACAGGTACAAGAAATATTATACATAAACATACAGAGCTCGAACCAATTAAATATGTAGTAAGAAGTAAGTTCAAATATGAATTCATGTTATCACCAAGTTTTCTTTTCCATTTTCACAGCCTTTTTTGTTCGTTCTTCTATTCTACCTTGGGTGCACACTATATGCTAACTTATTTATGGATATCTGTGCTGCACTACACTGAAGACCCCAAAAGAGTGGGTTTCTTTAAGAAAATTCTCATAATCATGTGTTTCATCTATGTCAACTATACTACAAGCATGAGAGAACAGAAATGATGTGCTTTCTCATCATTACATCCTCTAACATCTAGCACAGTCCTGGTGTGTACAAGACACTCCAGAAATATTTAATGGAAAAGGAAAAAAGTCTCTTTGCAATGACTCTACTGCTCACTTCTGGGAGCTTTCTAGAATTCAAATCTAATTCAAATCATTACCCATAAATATAAACCTCAATAGTTTATAAAATCATTTAGTCATTCATTTGTTCTGGGTATCTTTAACTCTTTAATTAAAGAGTTAAAGACATTAATTATATTACATTGATACATGCATACTCATGTTTATAGCAGCACAACTTGTAATAGCTAAATCTTGGAAGCGGCCAATATGTCTAACAACAGGTGAATGGATAAAGAAACTGTGGTACTTATACACAATGGAGTACCACTCTGTCACAAAGAAGGATAAATTTGTGTCATCTGTAGGAAAACAGATGGCAAAATAACTCAGATACACAAGCTTAAATATGTCATGGTTTCTCTTATATGAGAAACTCAAGGTACAAATAACTAAAGAGTAAAATAAAAGAGAAGTAACAGGAAACAGGGAGATAGACCTTTTGCAAATGTGAAGGGGATCTAGAAATAGAGAGAGAAGACAGGGAGGGTACAAGAGAGGGAAGTAAAAAGAATTAGAATGTGTTATGTACATGTATTAACTCTCTATGATGAAGGTAATCATTATAATACTGCAAATGTACTAATTAAAAAAAGAAAAAATCTGGCTAATTCATCTTCAGAAAGTTACTGAAATTTTTAAACATATACAAAAACCATATAATATGCTCTTTCATTCAACTTTGACAGTTGACCAAACTGACAGTTGACCAAACTGTTTAGTTCATGACCAATTTTATTTCATCTATAACCCCAAATATCTACTTGGGGTTATTATAATTTTTAAAGCAAGACCCAGGTGTCACATTGTATCAGTTGCTTTCCCATTTCTGGGACATAATATCTGGCACCTATAAATTAACCACTTAACAGTTTACCCTGAGTGTTACTCAGGCAGTGCATTTGTTCATGTACTGACTATCCCAAGCTTCACTTGGGCAGGTGTCATTTCAACCAGTCAATTCTTGTGTTGAATATAATGATAAAATTGTCATTTTTATATTTCCTGTTATATTACCTTATAAAAATTAACAAAAAACATGCAATTTTTGGATATCCTGTATTTAAATAATTGGACAGGTAAGTGGCTAGAAGAGGAGAGATTTAATTTAGCTCATGGTATGAGAAGATTCAGTACATGGCTGGCAGGCTCCAAGTCGGAAATGCCCTGCTGGAAGGGCATGGTAGAGTTAAACTGTTTAGTTCATGATAACTAGAAAGTAGAGCCAGAAAACAGTGCCAGAGAGGAATGAGTGAGGGTCCACATACAGTATCCAAGGCTACACTTCCATGACCCACAGTGATACTCCCAAGAGGTTGTTTTACTAATTTGCTAGGTGTTTCTCAATCTCATGAAGTTGATATGTAAGAATTAATGATCACACATAATTTCACTTATAAAGATTTTAGTTTGCATTTCCAAAAAGATCTTTTTTTTTTTTTTCAGACAGGGTAGAGGTTTCAGTCCATAGTTGGCTGGTTCCAAGGCAGGGAAGCATGGTACAGCGGCATGGCACAGCAGAAACAGCTGTGGCATGTCAGGCAGGAAGCAGTGGGCTTTCCTTCTTTCCCCTTTTATTCTACCCAGGCTACAAACTACTGGTTGGTGCCACCCATACCCAGGGTGGGTTGTCCCTCTTCAGTAAATCTATGATCCACGTCCAGGATGATGCTATACCAATTAGTAGACTAATCCAACACCATACACCCATGATCCATTCACTCCCCAAAGTCTCACCTATGAGCTCATGAGGCTTGGGGGAGACATCCAGACAAAACCCGTAGCATACGCTAACTCCGAGTTAATACTACAGTAAATCCCCAACTTACAACCATTTGAGTTGTGAACTTTCCCCCTTCTGCTACTGTGTAAGACTCACTTTGTTGGATATGAACGAATATGACTTAGGAACATTTGTAAGTCGGGGACTTACTGTACTAAGGCACAAAGCAAGCTTATTCAATGTTTCATAATCCTCATTCTCCCAACTCAATTTTTTTTGGGTGATACTGGGGACTGAACTCAGGGGCTTGGGCTTGCTAGACAAGTACTCTACCACTGAGCTAAATCCCCAACCCCTCCCAACTCATTTTTGAAATTGTGCTGTATCTATTTTGTGTACTATATGTTACCCTAATAATGATCAATTAATACTAATTTTATAGGTGAAATAAGTGTTATGTTAACCCTAAGTCCCTAGGTCAAAGTCTCTCATGTCTTTTTGATTATTTTAAGCTTAATCATAAAGATTTTTTGGGAAAGGTCCTGAAAACAATGTTCTGTGAGTCTTACCAGTTTGCAGTCTTTCTATCTGAGGGTCACTTCGGCTGTATATGAAATCCAGTTTGTCACCTTCTTTAAGTATTTGAGAATGTTACTCCATTATCTTCTAGCATAAATCATTAGTAATGACTGCTACTTTCCTTCTCTCAACCAATAATTTTACTAAACTATATCTTTTAGTGTTAGCCAGTCTGAACTGATTTTCCTAGATCTGCAGTGTGCCCTTCCAATGCAGTTTAAAACAGTCTTTCATTTACTTTCTTCAATTGCCATTTTTAGTATTTGCCTTGTTCTATTCCTTTGTCTTCTTTGGGATGCTTACATTTATGATTAACCAGATGCATGAACATTTCAGAACATGTTAGCAAAATTAAAACTGACATGAACTCGTACAAAAAGAAAACTATTTAAAATCATAATATGCAATAAGAAGAAAATTAATTCACTCAGCCAAAAACTACCTTATATCAACAAGAGAGCATTCCAAAGATAATCTTCCCATTCTCTTCAGATTTTCTTGAAGTTTTCTTAGACAGTTAACATTCACTACTAGTTCAACACCCACATCATACAGCAAGACCTATATGGAAACAATAATTTTAAGTCTATGGAAAGACAAAAATTCAAAAAATTTTTGCAACTTGAAAAGTGTAATAAAAATTAAATAACCACAAGAAAAAAATTCAAAGTGAATTCACTTTAATGATAACATGTTATCTGCATTTACCTCTACCAATGTGTCTGTAATCACTCTGATGATCTGGCCTCTTCGCCACTGATTTTTATCTGGGATTTTAACAGCACAGTGCATATCATTTTCCCATTTAATAGGCTTCCATTCTGAATTTTCATAAGCTGCTATCATCTTTTCTTCTAAACTACATAAGGACGAAAAGTTTAACTTTCTAAATCTCTTGTAATTCTTTAACCACATATTTTCTACTGTCCCCCCGGTCATGCCACTCCAGCCAAACTGGACACCATGTTCTTCCTTGAATGTATCAAGCATATATCCACCGCAGGCCTTTGAAGTAGCTCTTCCCTCTGCCCCAGTTGAACTTACCTAGGGGGCTTACTCCCTCTCTCAGGGCCCATTTCAAATATCACCGTCTCTGTGAGTTCTTTCTCTTTAAAGTACCTACATCCCCAATGCTGTATTTTTCTCCATCACCACCATTACCACATGCTAAGTTTTATATATAAATACATACATTTTTAAATATAAGCTGTCATGGAGTAGGTACTCAATAATTACTTGCTGAACAAATAAATTCTCATATAGTGAAAGTAACTAACAGAAACACTATTTTCGTACTTTAAAACAAAGACTATTTAGTTGAAATAACTTTGCTACCTTCAAAATTCTATTTTTATGACTTCTAGATCTTTGAAATGATGCACCTTGTATGTTTTCCTTATATATTATACCTTGTAAGTAAGTTTTCTGTTAATAACCATTGAACGTAAATCTTCTCAGGAGATATGACATTACAGATATGCACAGGCAGTTCCTTGTTATAAAGAGATTGGAAATTCTCATTAGATGGAGATTTTATGGATACAAGACTTAAGTTGTTTACTTCATGTGAAATAATTTCTTCTGGAGAAGGATCCCATACTTCAACATGATTTTTAGAATTATCTTTGGGGATGTATCTGAAAAATAAAAGCAAAGGGAATAATTAACAAAATATTTGGAGGCATTAAAAATGGCAAAGTAGAGACGGCAGCAAAATACAACCTCTTCAGGATCTGAAAATGAGACACCTGCAAAAGAATATGGTGAAGACAAAAAGAATAGACAAGTCACTGCAAAGCAGGAGGCAGCTGACAGGAAATCTAAAAACTACAGCGAAGTTGGACAAAAGCATAGGTTGGAAAGCTAACGCTGGCTCCCAGAGAGAGGGACCTATCTCTGCTAACACAAGGTGAGCCTGGAGAGGGTTGGCAGCTCCAGGGAGAAACATTAGGCCAATCTGGCAGTTCTAGCTCCAAGAAAGCCCCATAGCCATGCTAAGCTGCAAAAATAGTATGGGGTTTTTACTCTGAAAGTGACTCCTGCACGGCAGGACAGAGTTGAAGAGAAATCAGTGTAGCGCCTAACATGTTTCAGAGTGGTTTTCTAGGGTCCCTTCAGAACAGGGATTGTGTGTGAAAAAGCCACAAGAGACGGCCAAGGAAAAGGAATGGGCTAGACACAGACCCCTCTGATTAATTCAAACTTCATCTGTGAAGGTCACAGGGGTCCTACCTGGCAAGCTGGGAAGCCAGGCTGGTCATATGTGGCTTTCAGAGGGGGCTAAGTCTGAAAGTGCTGGCATTAAATTTGGAGGACTGCTTGTCTCCCTGCTCCACTACCTACATCCAACACAAAGCTCAGTGGTCTGTTTGCTTTTCCTATCTGCCAAAGTGATCTGGGATGTGCCTCAGATCGGATGGCTGTTACAGCTTGGAGTGTATGGACACAGGGCCTCTGGAGAGGAGAGGGAACACCTCACACACCCACCTGCCGTAGAGCTAGGCAAAGAAAGCTGTGACTTAGGGCACACAGGGGGACATGAAACTTGGGAGCAGATGGAATGACTACAGCCCCAGGGCAAGCACTGCTGACTGAAAGTCAGGGTAAGATTCAGCATGCACACACGAAAAAGTGAGCGTGGAAACCAACTAGGACTTAGTAGTGACTTGCTATCCCTCCCCCATATCTGGTGGCTTCCAATCCATCCCTCAGACCATGGAGAGAAACTACTCATTAAAAAACACGGAGGAATTTTTTGGACTCATTTCTTTTACATCTTATTGCTTTTTCAGGGGCAGAGGAGGTTTTTATGTTGCTTTGTGTTTTCCTTTATTTGGTGGCGGGTACTGGGGATTGAACTCAGGGCCTTGCACTTGCTAGGCAAGTACTCTACCACTGAGCTAGATTCCCAACACTGTGTTTTTCTTTTTTGTTCTGCACTTTTATCTGTTAATTTCTTCTTGCTCCTTAATAAGATCTTAATCTCCATTTCCATTCTTTTTATTTTAAAAATTAATTTTATTGATACATTTTAGGTATACATAATGATAGCATTCATCACATGGAATTTGTGCCTATACATGATATATCTTGATTCTTTTTTATCAATCCCCTCCCCTCAACCCCTCTTCTCCTCCTTATTGAAAGCCTGGTTTCCATTTTTTCCTTCTTTTCTTCTTTTTCCTTGTCCCCTCTCTCCTCCCTAGTTCCCCTTCCCATTTGAACATTTTCTTCCTGTTTCACGATATCTATTATACATTTTGGTCCTTATTTATACTTATGGTTTCTTGCACCAGAGAAACAATGTGATATTTGAACACGTGTGTCTGATTTATTTCACTTAGGAGTATGGTCTCAAGGTGCATCCATTTACTCAAGGTTATCCTTTACAGCATAGTAGTACTCCATTATATAAAAGAACCACAAGTTCTTTATCTATTCATGGGCTGATGGGCATCTGGGCTATTTCCAAGACTTAGCTATTACAAATTGTGCTGCAATAAACATGGGTGTGCATGTATTGCTGTAGTATGATAATTTAATTCAAGAAGACATAATAACTGGGTCAAATGGAACCTCTAATTTTAGTTTTTTGAGCAATCTCCACAATGATTTCCACAGTGTTTGCACCAGCCTACACTCCCACCAACAGTGGTACAGGGTGGCTTTTTCCCCACAACCCCACTAGCATGTTAGTGATTTATTGAAATAGCCATACTTTCTGGAGTGAGGTGGAATCTCGGTATTAATTTGCTTCTCTCAAAGTGATATTGAACATTTTTTCATATATTTATCTGCAGTTTCTATCTCATCTGAGAAGTGTGTATTCATTTTGGATGCCCATTTTTGGATTGGTTCTTTAAATTTGGGCTGTCTTATTTTTTTTTGTGTGTGTGTTCTTTATATATTCTAGGTATTAGGCCTTAGTCTGAGGAATAGCTGGAAAAAATTGTTTCCCACTCTGTGGATTGTCTCTTCACTCTGTTGGCGGTTTCTTTTGCTGTGCAAAAGTTTTTTAGTAAGATGACATCCCAGTCGTTCTTTGTGATATTTCCTGTGTGACTGGGGTTTCGTTCATAAAGTCTTTGCCTACATCTATGTCTTCAAGACTTCTGCCTATTCTATCTTCCAGTAGATTTAGTGTCTGTTTTAATATTTAGACCTCTGATCCATTTCAACTTTAGTGCATGTTCAGAGATGAGAGTCTAGTTTTAATTTTTGGAATGAGGAAAGCCAGTTTTTCCAGCATCCTTTA
Organism: Hystrix cristata; assembly: GCA_004026905.1. Taxonomy (NCBI): domain Eukaryota; kingdom Metazoa; phylum Chordata; class Mammalia; order Rodentia; family Hystricidae; genus Hystrix; species Hystrix cristata. Next base: position 77,524 of record PVJO010003167.1, on the reverse strand, counting down.
TTAAAAAGGCTATTTTTCTTCCAGTGAAGGTGTTTGGACCCTTTGTCAAAGTTAAGGTGGCTGAGTGCATTTGGAATTGTTTCTACATCTTCAGTTTCATTGATTCTCAAACACCATTGTCTGGTGTTTTTTTTTTTTTTTTTGCCAGTACCATGCTGTTTTTATATAGTGGCTTTGTAGTATAATTTGAAGTCAGAGATTGTGATGCCCCTTGTCTTGCCTCTGTTGGCCAGAGTTGCTTTTGCTATTCTAGGTCTCTTGGGGTTCCATATTAAATTTGATTGTTTTCTCTAATTCTGTGAGGTGTGCGGTTGGTATTTTGATTGGGATTATATTAAATCTGTATAACAATTTTGGGAGTATGGCCATTTTCGCTATATTGATTCTTCCTATCCAAGAACAAGGACTATCTTTCCATTTTCTGATATCCTCTTTGATCTCCTTTGTCAGAGTACTGTAGTTTTCAATGTAAAAGTCTTCTACCTCCTTTGTCAGAGGGATTCCTAAGCATTTCATTTTTTTTTCAATGCTATTGTGAAAGCAACAGGTTTCTTTAATTTCTCTCAGTGAATTTGTTACTTGTGTATAGGAATGCTATTGACTTTTGATTGCTGACTTTTTATCCAGATACACCGCTCAATTTGGTTATTAAATCTAGAAGTCTTTTGGTGGAGTTTCTAGGATCTTCTATATAGAGTATCATGTAATCCAGAAATAATAAAAATTTTACTTTTTCCTTCCTTATTCTTATTCCTTTTATTTTGCTTGTCTAACTTCTCTGGCTAATGTTTCCAGAACTATAATGAATAAGAGTGGTGATAGTGGACATCCTTGTCTTGTTCCTGATTTTAGAGTGAAAGCTTCCAGTTTTTGATCATTTAGTATGATGTTGAGTGGTTTGTCACAGATGGCTTTTATCAGATCGAGATAAAGACTACTTCAATTTTCTGTAGGTTTTTTTTTTTTATCATGAATGGCTGTTGGACTTTGTCAAATGCTTTTTCTGCATCTGTTGAGATGATAATGTTGTTTTTGTCCTTGGTTCTTTTAATATGGCGTACTACTTTTACTTTGTGTATGTTGAGCCATCCCTGGATTGCTGAGATGAATGCTATTTGGTCATAGTATATAATCTTCTTGATAATCCACTGCATTCTATTGCCAGTATCTTATTGAGGATTTCCGCATCATGTACATCATGGAGGTCTGTAGCTCTCTTTTTTGGTTGGATCCTGCTCTGGTTTTGGTATCAGGATAATGCTTGCTTCTAGAAATGAGTTTTAGAGTACTGCTTCTTTTTCAATTTCATTAGAGTTTAAAGAATAGTGGCATTAAATCTCCAAATTTCTTGTAGAATTCAGCAGTGAATCCATCAGGACCTGGGTTTTTCCTTTTGGTAGGTTTTAAATTACATCTTCACTTTTATTGACTGATATTGGGTTATTTAGAATCTTTTTATCTTCTATCTAGGAATTTGTCCATTTCTCATGTGTTTTCCATCTTATTAGAATACAGGCTTTCAAAGTAGGTATTCAAGATCTTCTGGATTTCTGTAGGATTTGTTGTGATTTCACTCTTTTCATTCTTAATTGCGTGAGTTTACATCTTTCTTTTTAAAAATAACGTTGGCTAAGGGTTTGTCAATTTAATTTAATCTTTCAAAGAACCCACTCTTTGATTCTTTGTATTGTTTTCTCAGCCCAAATGCATGAATTTCTGCTATAATCTTTGTAATTTCCTCCTTCATATGAACTTTGGGCTTGACTTGCTCTTCTTTTTCTAGAAACCTTGCAGTTCAGCATTAGGTATGTGAGCTCATTCTGTTTTTCTGATGTGGGAATTTACCGCTAGAAATTTCCCTCGTAGCTCTGATTTCATTGCATCCCATTAAGTTCCAGTTAGTTGTATTGGTGTTATTAATTGCAGAAACTGATCTCTTTAATTTCGTCTGTGACCCACTGGCTGTTCAAGGAGGGTGTTATTTAATTTCCATCTGTTTATGTAGTTTTTGTGATTTCTTTTGTCATTGATTTCCAATCTCATTACACTATGGTCTGATAGTATGCATGGGATAATTTCAATTCCTTTGAATTTACTTAAGCATGTTCTATGAGGTAGTAGTATGTTATCTATTTTGGAGAACGTCCCCTGTGCAGCTGAGAAGAATGTGTATTCTGATATTGCGGGGTGGAACACTCTGTAGACACCTACTAAGTCCATTTGTCCAAAAATTTGGATCAGTTCTGGTATTTGTTGATTTTTGTCTAGTTGATCTCTTTGTGACAGTGGGGTACTGAGGTCCCTTATTTCAACTGTATTAGTGCTTCTTTGATTTTTCATGTCCATTAATATTTGTTTTGTATATTTTGGTGTGCTGATGTTTAGTGCATATACAGTTATATATGTTATCTCTTCCTCTTGGATTGTTCCCTTAACAAGGATGTAGTGACCTTCTTTTTCTCTCTTGATTAGTCTTAGCTTGAAATCCACTTTGTCTGCAAATAGAATAGCTACCCTTGCTTTTTTTCTGGGTTCCTGACACACAGAATATTGTTTTCCATCCTTTGACTTTCCATCTGTGAGTTTCTTTTTGAGTCAAATGTGTTTCTTGTATGCAGCCTATTATTGGATCTTGTTTCTTGATCCATTCTCGTCAGTCTGTTTCTTTTGATTGGAGAATTGAGACCATTTACATTGATGGTTGTAACTGATATGTACTGACTTATCCTTGTTATTTTCCGATTGCTGGTTCCTTTTCTTTCCCCTCTGTTCAATTACTTGCCTTGCCTGCTGAATGCATTCTGTTGGGGTTCATGGAGTTTAGTCTTCATTATCTCTGTCTGTAATATGCTTCAGAACATTTCGGACTGCTAGTTTGGTGGTCATGAATTTCTTCAGGTGTTCTTTGTTATGAAAGAATCTTATTTCTCCATCAATTTTGAAAGACAGTTTTGTGGAGTACATCAATCTGGGTTGGAGGCTAACAATATTTAAGCTTGTTTATTTCACTTACCATATGGTCTCAAGGTGCACCCATTTTCCTACAAATGACTCAAGTTTATCCTTCCTTACGGCACAGCAGTACTCTATTGTATACAAATACCACATTTTCTTTATCCATCCATCTGCTGATGGCCATACAGGCCACTTCTAAGATTTAGCTATTATGAATTGTGAAGCTATAAACATGGTGTGTATGCACTACTGTAATATGATGTCTGTATTAGTTACTCTTCTCTCATTGCTGAGACAAAATACCCAACACCCAAAGTTGAAGGGGGAAAGGTTTATTTAGCTCAGTTTGTAAAGGTTTCAGTCCACAATCAGCTGGATCCAAGGCAGGGTGGCATGGCAGACAGGCAGAAGGCAGAGAGGTAAGGAAGGGACCTAAGCAGCTTCTTTCTGCTGCTTATATATTATCCAAGCTGCCAGGATTAGGGTGGTGGCAAACCAATCAGTTGACTGATTTGGTAATCATATGCCCTTAACCCCGGCATCTCACAGTCTAGATTCAGCCACCTCTGAAAAAGCCCCATCTATGTATGACTGCATGAGGCTTCAGGGGGCCGTCTAGGCACAAACTATAACAATGTCTTTAACTCTTTTTTGGGAAGAGGAATAGCTGAGTCAAATAGAATTTCTAGTTTCAGTTTTTTGAGGAATTCCCATTCTGATTTCCACAGTAGTTGTACTACTTTATCCTTCTGTATGGCAAAGTAGTACTTCACTGTGTATAAATAACATATTTTCTTTATGCATCTGTTGGACAGACATACTGGCCACTTCAAAGGTTTAGTTATTATGAGCTGTGCTGCATGTATGGGTATGTAATTATCACTGTAATATGTCTTTAACTCTTTGGAAAGATATTCAGAAGGGGAATAGCTGAGTCCAACAGATTTCTATTTCTAGTTATCTAGAGGACTCTATATGGATTTCCATAGTGGTTTTTGTAGGTCACATTCTTACCAACAATGTAGAAGGGTTTCCTTTCTTCTGTAGCCTCACAAGCATTGGTTATTATTTGATTTCTTGATGATAGCCATTCTTTCCAGAGTAAGATAGCATATTGCTGTTGATTTAATTCACATTTTTCTAATGCCCAGCAATGTTGAACATTTTTTCATGTATTTATCGGCCATTTGTACTTCTAAGAACTGTCTATTCATTTTATTTGCCCATTTTTGCCCATTTTTTGACTGAGTCTTTTATTTTGTGGGGGGTCTAATTTTTTTCAGTTTTTAAAATATATTCTAGGTAACAATCCTCTGAGAAATAGCTGGCAAATTTTTTCTTATTCTGTGGGCTGTTTCTTCATTCTGCTCTTTCCTTTGCTGTGGAGAAGCTTTAATTTGACATGATCCCATTTGTTGATTATTGATATTATTTCTTGTGCAATTTGGGCTCTGTTCAGAAAGTCCTTGCCTATGCCTATGACTTCTAGTTTACCTATTTTGTCTTCCAGCAGATTGTTTCTGTTTTAATGTTTAGATCTTCGATCTATTTTTGTTTTAGTTTAGTTCATGGTGAGAGAGATGGATCTTCAATCTTCTGCATATGTATAGCCAGTTTCCCCAGCACCATTTGTTGAGGAGGCTATTTTTCCTTCTTGCATATGCTTTTGCCCCCTTCACTAAACATCAGATGTCTGAACATGCCTGGGTTACTTCTGCATCCTCTATTCTGTACCACTGACCTACGTATCTGTCTTTCCACCACCACTATGCTGATTTTATCATTGTAGCTTTGTAATATAACTTGAAATCTGAAACTGTGATGCCTTCTGCTTTGCTATTGTTACCCAGATTGCTTTTGCTATTCTGGGGCTCTTCTGGTTCCATGTGAATTTTAGGACTGTCTTCTCTGTGAGGAATGCTGTTGGTATTTTGAGTGAGATTATAAATATAGTCATAGCCATTGGTTTTGTCTATACAGGAACAAAAGATATCTTTCCTTTGTTTTTTTTTGGTTTTCTGAGACAGGCAGGGTCTCACTCTGTAGTTCAAACTTATGGTGATCCTCCTGCCTCAGTCCCTGGAGTGCTAGGATGACAGGTATGTGCCACCACGGTAGTATATCTTTCCATTTTCTGCTGTCCTCTTCAATCTGCTTTTCAGAGTGCAGTAGTTTTCACTGTAGAGGTCTTTCGTTTCCTTAGGTTAATTTCTAAGTATTTAACTTTTCTTGATGCTATTGTAAGTGGTATTTTTCCTAATTTCTTTCTCAGTTGGTTCATTACTGACATACAGAATGTATTGATTTTTGTGTGTAATTTTGTGTCCTGCTACATTGGAGAATTGGTTTATTAATTCTAGGGGCCTTTTGGTGGAATTTTTTGATCTTCTATGTAGAGGATAGTATCACTTGGGAATAATTTGACTTATCCCTTTCCTATACATATCCCTTTCATTTCTTTCTCTTGCTTCACTGCTCTGTTTTTAGAGTGTAATGAACAGTTGTGATAATGGACATTCTTGTCTTCTTATTGATTTTAGCAGGAACACCTTCACTTTTTCCCTGTTTAATATGATGTTAGCAGTAAGTTTGTTGTACATGGCTCTTATCAGTTTAAGATAGGTTCCTTCTATAAGTATCTTCTTCTGGGTTTTTATCATGAATAGATGTTGGATTTTGTCAAAGACTTTTTCTGTATCTACTGAGATGATCATGTAATTTTTGTCCCTGTTTTTATTTATGTAATATATTACATTTATTGATTTGAATATGGTGAACCATCCCTGCATCCCTGGAATGAAGCCTACTTGGTCATGATGTATGATCTTTCTGATGATTTATCTGTTGCATTCGGTTTGCCAGTATTTGTTAAGGGCTTTGGTGTCCATGTGGATCAAAGCAATTTGCCTGTAGTTTTTTACTGAGCAAACCCTTATTTGATTTGGGAATTAGGGTAATGCTAGCTTCCCAGAATAAGTCTGGGAGTATTCCTTCTTCAACTTCATTATGAAGTTTGAGGAATAGCAGCATTTGAACTTCCCTGAAATTCTAGAATTCAGTGGTGATTTCATCAGGCCCCGGGCTTTTCTTGGTTGGTACATTTTTTACTACTGTTTAAATTTCATTGCCTATTTCTGGAATGTTCAGAGATTTTGTCTTAATCAGTGTTGATAATTATTATATGTCTAGGAATCAATTCATTTTTTCTGGGTTCTCCAATTTACTAATGTACAGGTTTTTGTATACTTATCAGCAGTTACTAATAATCTTGTAGGTTTTTGGGGTGTCTGTTGTGATTTACCTTTCTAATTTCTAACTGCCTTGATTTGGGTCTTCTCTCTCCTTTTTTGATAAGATTGGCTGAGGTTTGTCTACTTTATTGTTTTTAAGAACTAGCTGTTTAACTCATTGATTCTTTGTACTGTATTTTTTGGTCTGAATTTCTATAGTTTCTACTTTGATCTTTATAATTTACTTCCTTGTACTAGCTTTGGGTTTTGAACTGTTCTTGTTTTTTAGACCTGGAAGTGCATCATTAGGTTATTTGGGCTCACTACTTTTTTGATGTAGGCACTCACAGCTATAAACTTCCCTTACAGGACTTCTTTCATTGTGTCCTTATAAGATCTGTTATGATGTACTGGCATTATCTAATTGTAGGAACTAATTTCTTTCTGATTTCTTCTGTGACCCACTGATTATTCAAGATTGTATTAAGAGTGTTTGCATAATTCCCATGGTTTCTGCCACTGACTTCTAGTTTCATTGCATTAGGATCTGATAATAGGCATGGGATAATTCTGATTTTTTGTGTTTACATAAGCATGCTTTATGGGCTAGTACATGATCTATTTTGGAGAAAGTTCCATTGTTGCTCACAAATGTGTATACTGTAGTTGGATAAAACACTCTATTAAATCCATTTATTTGAAGGTGTAGTTCAACTCTTTAGTTGTATTTTTCACAGTGGGGTACTGAAGTCCCCCACTGTAATTGTGTTGATATTTGTCTGGTCTTTTATGTCTAGTAGTGTTTGTTTTATAAAACTGAGTGCACTGGTGTTCAGTGTATACATATATTTCTAATTGTTATCTTTTCCTGCTGACGCATTCCCTTTACCAATATGCACTGACTTTCTTTGCCTTGTCTGATCAGTTTTAGCTTGAAGTCCACTTTGTCTGAAAATAGTTATTCCTGCTTGTTCTGGTTTCCTATTGCATAGAATATTGTTTTCCATTTTTTTTTTTTAGTCTATAAACTTTATTTTGAATAAATGTGTTTCTTGTGTACAGCATATGAGTGGGTTTTGTTTTTGATCCAATCTGTGACTTAGGGAGCCAAGATCAGTCATACTGAGAGTTATTTCTGAGAGGTATTGATTTATTCCTGTCACTGAATTGTTTTCTTGTTGATTCATTTTCTCCCCACTCTGCTTAAGTGCTCACAACATGTGATGTATTCATTCCAGCAGACTTGTTGGCATTGTTGGCTTCAATGTCTCTGCCTGGGATAATCTTGTGAATTTTTTGGTGTGTTGGTTTGGTGATTGTGAATTTTTTGAAGGGTTTTGACACAGAAATGCCTTATTTCTCCATCAGTTTCCAAAGATAATTTTGCAGGATATTATTTGTCTGGATTGGAAGTTGTTTTCTTTCAGGGCTTGAAACAATTTACTCCAAGCTCTCCTGGCCAACATAGCTTAAATGTTTACTCTAATTTCTTCCTGCCTTCACTTGAGACTTTCAGTGGAAAAAGCCTAGGCCCTCTTTTCTCTGTTTCTAGCTCCGCCTGTGTCACGGTCAGTAGGGGGAGCTAGACCAAAGATGAGCAATTGTAGGAGGTGTCACTGAAAGGCTCTGCTGGATGTCACTGTCACTCTAGCTTAAGCTGACAGGCATTATGTGTGGGTGCTATCCAAATATGGGCTTTCTAGAGGGCTATCTATGAGTTCTCTTGCAAGGGCTACTCCCATTGTACAAGTCTTTATCATGGAAGAAATCTTTGTATGATCTCAAAGCCTTCCACCTGTCCTTACAAACACTCTGCTCTTTTGTTTCTCAGATCACCTCAGCCACTGGCCAGTCTTTGGTGGGAACACAAAGCGGCTTAAACCTGATTATCTTTATTTATTTATTTATTTTTATTGATTCACTTATTAGTGGTTTAAAAAATTTTTTTTTTACCAAGAACATGTATTGGTACATTGTATACATAATGATCACATTTATCATGGTTATTTTGTACGTGTACATAATGTATCTTGGTTCCTCCCATTCCCCTCCTTCTGTTCCTCCCCTTCCTTATTTATAGCAGGAAACTATAGCTTTATTTATATTTTTCCATTTTTTTCCCTTTCCCCTTTCTTTACCTTTCCCCTTCTTTTCCCCCTTCTCCCTTTCTAGTTTGCCTCTCTTTTGAATATTATCTTTTACCTAAAATCTAAACCTGATTACCTTTAAAAGCATCACCACTTAAAGAGGCTAGGGATGCAGCTTACTAGTAGACTGTTTGCCTAGAATGTGTTTTGATCCCCAGCACTACATGCACTGAAAAGTTAACACTTGAATCCAGAAAAATTCACATTTCTTCAAATGGGAATGTGGACTACTCTATCACTATGCTCTTCTCTTTCCTGCCATTTCTTTTCCCAATTTCCTTTCTCAGAAAGTCACAAGGGCTGCCTAAGCAGATGTTCCACCTAAAAAGTAAGATGCCAGTTTCTTTTTCTTAGAAGCATCTTGAGAAGCTTTTCTTTCAGTTTTAAGATTTCTTAGGGATGAAGGGAAAAGCCTCTACTTCCCTCAGACTAATGACTCTAATTATTTTCCTCTGTGTTTTCTGATGCAGGAACAGGAAAATTCCAGCTCATCTCCTTGTAATTAAAATGTTACACATGAAGCAAAAAATGATAGTTTTACCCAACTACTTACCCTATTTCATAAGATGCTAGGCCTTCTTTGACTAGCTGATCATTAATACTAATAGAAGTCATTCCAGGAACACCCAAGGAATCGAAGAGCTCAACTAAGAGTACATTATCTTCCAGAATTTCTGTAAAAATCATTAAGACTAATTTAGGAAAAGAAAAAAAATATGCTGCAAAATATACTAAATGGACAATTTAAAAAACTGTAAACTTATTTTTCTTTGCATATATGAGATATCTTACTGAATATGTCACAGATTTTCTCTAGGAGTTAAAGTAGCATTTTGCAGTCACAAATGAGTTAACAATGGTTTCGGTAGCATTTAATCTGCTCAAATTTTATTTTAGGATAGTTGGGGAAGGTGATGCACACCTATAATTCCAGCACTCTAAGTGGCTGAGGGAAGGGGATGGCAAGTTCATGTTCAGTCTGGGTAACTCAGTGACTTAGCAAGATCCTGTTTCAAAATAAAAATATAAAAAAGGGTCTGTGGATGTGGCTCAGTGCAAAAGCCCTGGGTTCAATCCCCACTGGTGAAGAAAAAAGGGAACATTTCTGGGCATGGTGGCACACACCTGTAATTTCAGCACTCAGGAGGCTGAGGCAGAAGGATCTATGAGAGTTCAAGGCTCGTCTGAATTACATACTGAGACCCTATCTAAAACAACATTGTGTACTTTTTGTCCAATAATGAACCAAAATTAGTTCAAAACTTTAAAGATTCAGAAAAATATAAATTGGGGAAAGTCAACATGGCTGGATAGAGGATTCATGTCAGAGAGAATCACAGGACATCAACTGAAAACAGAGGTAACTGAAGCAGAGAAGGGACATATTCCCCGATACAGAAAATCTATTTGGGGCAACCTACTTTCGGGTCCCTTCCTCTCTGTCAGGAGCCATGTCTCTCTTTCAATAAATTTTCCTACTCTTAAAAAAAAAAAGAAAAGAAATTTGAAAGAAGATACTTGTAGATCAAACAACATATATACTGAGAAGTTAAAAAGAGGGGAAGAGGCCCTCCAAGACCTGTCTGCAGGAGCCCCACCCTTGCCCACCCCGGAACAGCTATCTGGAGAACTTCCTAAACAGCTGGAAGGAATCAAGGAGTGTGAAGTCTAGCCTCTCAGAATATACTTGGGTTATACAGCCCCTTCATCCCACTGTCCCCTTTCTAAAGACCAAGGAGGCTGCGGCTCTGCAGCATCCTTGCTGGTGCACACCAGGGGTCCTCCCCACCCACCTGTCCACAGGTAGCAAGAGGAATAACAAGTGAACTTCATCCACCAAGTCCACCCAACTGCTTATGTCTGGAGTCATTAGTTTGGGTCCCAGGCACACCCAAGTCACTGCTGGGAACCTCAAGTCTGTCCCATGTCAACTAGGACCTTCATCTGGCACAAAGAGGTAACATTGGTCTTGTCTGAGTTTGTGCCTGGGACCTGACATTTCTTGAGATCCCACCCAGCGCTCACTGCTCTATGCCACCCCTAGACTCACGGGGAGACTGACATCTAGTACCAATCCTAGGCAACCTGGGTCCCTGCAGGTAGCCCCAGTCCCATGTGTGTCTCAACCTGCTGCTCTGGGCCTGCTGGAGCCCCCACTCAGACGAGGGACCCCTTGAACAGAGAAGTCCCTACACAAACAAATAGGCTATAAAGAGGGGCAAAATGGAATGCAACTGGCTGGGTTAAAGACTGCAGACTCTGGAAGAAAAACACTCTTCTTGAAAGATATAGGAATTTTTTTATTTCTCCTTTCCTTTGACCCAGTTTTTTTCTCTACTCATATTAAAAAAATTTTTTATACATATTTTGCCTTTTGTTAGAATTTTGAAAAGTAGTCATTTCCTAAAAAGGTCTTGATACTAGCAACAAAGCTACCCAGCATAAGCAATGTGCAAGCCTCAGCACAGAAAACAAATAAACAAAACAAAATAAAACAAAAAGAAAATGAGAAAACATGGGAGCAAAATACCTCCAAAAGCTCCCAACTCCCTCACAGCAATTCCAGGGAGCATTGAGGGGGATTACTTAAAAGCCACACAACTGAAATATCTGAAATGGTAGCAGTGGAGGTAACAAAGAGATCACTAAGACCCTCGGAGAATTCAAAGCAGAAATAATTACAGAGATAATCAGGAAGATATGGCCCTAATAAAACAAATGATTAGTAAGTCTAGAGAAGATACTAATAAAGAAAATAGAAGTGTTAAAGAAAGTCATGCAAACCATGAATGCCCCAAACAGGAAAAACTGGATTCCATGGAACAGTTTCAGACAGAAATCCAGGAGATTAAAAACTTTGTTGAAAGGCAGCAAAATCAATCAGTGTGAGGACAGAGTATCAGACCTAAAAGACAGGGCTGTCATTGTTGAACAACGAATGAGAGATACCTTAAAAATACCAACAGAGCCAGGCATGGTGGTGCATGCTTGTAATTCCAGCACTTGGGAAGCTGAGGTAGGAGGATCCCTGCGAGTCTGATGCCAGCCTTGGATACATAGTGAATTTGAGGCCAGCCTAAACTATTTAGCAGGACCCTGTCTCAAAAAAAACAATAAAGAAAAATAGCAAGGGAATATGAAAAATTGATCCAGTAGCTTCTAGATGATACAAAAGAAGAGTAATCTAAATTTAATTGAAATCAATGAAAAATCAGAAGGTAGCACAAAGGGCACAAAAAACCTGTTTATCCAAGTAACGGCAGAAAAATTTCCAAGCACAGAAAAAGAATTTGATATACACATAAGTGAGGCATACAGAACACAAAACAGCTATGCTCAGAAAAGAACTACACCAAGACAGCATAGTCAAGATTCCAGAAATTCGGTGCAAAAACAGAATCTTAAAAGCTGTTAAATCAAAGAAACAAATCAACTATAAAGGAAAATCCATCAGAATTACTGCAGAAAAACCCTAAGTCTCGACATAAACCCTAAAGTCAAGGAAAGATTAGAGTGCTTCAAGTCCTAAAAGAAAACAACTTCCAACACAGATTGATGTATCTCACAAAATTATCTTTCAAAATTGATGGATAAATAAGACACTTCCATGATAAAGAGCACTTAAAGAAATTCATGACCATCAAACCAGCACTCCAAAAAATTCTTAAGGATATCCTAGAAAAAGACAATGGAGATAATTCCAAAAGCCCAATAGAATGGACCCACCAGGCAAGGCAAACAGTTAAACAAAAGGGAAAGAAAGTGAACTGACAGCAGGCAAATAATACAATGACCAGGATAAGTCAATACTAGTTGATGGGCAAATCAACAAGACAAAAAATCAACAAAGAAATATCATAGTTGAACCAAAGGTTTGAACAAATAAACTTAATAGATATCTACAACGTTCCACCCAATAACACCACAATACACATTCTTCTCAGCACCATACGGGAATTTCTTCAAAACATACCACACACTATTCCATAGAGCGTGCTTAAATAAATGTAAAGGAGTCAAAATTATCCTATGCATCTTATCAGCAGAAATCAATGGCAAGACACCACAGAAACTATGCAGACATGTGCAAATTAAAGAGTACCCCTTTGAATAATCAATGGGTCACAGAGGAAACTTTTTTTTCACAGAGGATATTAAAGAAAAAATTGGACAGTTCCTACAATCAAATGATAATGCCAGTATGACATATTGGAACACAATGAAAGCAATCCTAAAGGGGAAGTTTATAGCATTGAATTCCCACACCAGAGAAACAGACCAAGCTCAAACAAATAACTTAATGATGAACCTCAAGGTTCTAGAAAAACAAGAACAATCCAAACCCAAAGCTAGTATAAGGAAGGAAATCATAATGATCAGAGCAGAAATTAATGTAGTTGAGACTAAAAAAAAATACAAAGAATCAATGAATTGAAGAGTTGAGTTTTTTGAAAGATTAAACAAAATAGACAAATTCTTAGCCAACCTAATTAAAACAAGGAAAGACCCAAATTCATGCAATTAGGAGTGAAAAGGATGAAATCATAAAAGATTCTGCAGAAATCCAGAAGATCACTGGTAACTATTTTGAGAACCTATACTCTAATAATATGGAAAACTGAGAAGAAATGGTTAGGTTCCTAGACACATGTGACTTACCAAAGCTGAATCAAGAAGATCTAAAAGTTCTGAATAATCCAGTATCAGTCAATGAAAGTGAAGAAACAAAAACAAAAAACAACAACAAAAAAAACCTACCAACTAAGAAAAGCCCAAGTCCCAGTGGTTGATTCATGGCTGAATTCTACAAGAACTTCAGAGAAGATCTAATGCTACTCTTCCTCCTACTCTTCAATGAAATTGAAAAGGAAGCAGTATTCCCAAAGCTATTCCTGAAATCAAGCACTACCCTCATACCAAAACCAGAAAAGGGCCCAACCACAAAAAGAGAACTACAGCTCAGTCTCTTTAATGATGTCGCAGAATTAAAGAAAACAACCTTAAAGTTCCTACAGAACCAGAAGTAACTGAGAATAGCCAAAGTAATTCTGGGCACTGAGGGCAAGGGCAAGGTAGGATGCATAACAATCCTAGACTTCAAGTTGTACTACAAAGTTACAGTGATAAAAACAGCATGGTATTGACAACAAAACAAAACAAAACAGACCTGAGGATTAATGGAACAGAATAGAAGATGCAGAAACAACTCCAGGCACAACTCCAGGCATACTTTATCTCTGACAAAGGGGCTAAACACTTTTGCTAAAGGAAAGAAAGCCTCTTTAACAAATGGTGCTGGGAAAACGGATTTCCATATGTGAAAGATTGAACCTGGACCCATATCTCTCACCATGCACTAAACTAAAATTGAAAGGATCAAAGATGTAAATATTAAAATGGAAACACTTAATGTGCTGGAAGATAGAATAGGTAAAACTCTTGAAGACACAGGTGTAGGCAAAGACTTTATGAACAAAATTGTGGTTGCACAGGAAATACTACAAAGAATTAACAATGGGATCACAACAAATTATAAAGCTTTGCACACCAAAGGAAATAACTAACAGAGTGAAAAGACATCCCACAGAGTGGGAAAATGCCAGCTATTTCTCAGATGGAGGACTAATATCTAGAATATTCTTTATTAAGTTATTTATACTCAAATGATTAGATTCCCCCAAATTTAAAGACTCAATCCAAAAATAGGTATCTGAAATGAATAGACACTTATCATATGAAGAAGTACAAATGACCAATATATACATGAGAAAGTGCTTAACATGGCTGGCCATTCAAGACATGCAAATTAAAACAACACTGACCTTCCATCTCACTCCAGAAAGAACGTCCATATTAAGAAATCAACTAATAACAAATGCTGGTGAGGGTGGAGGGAAAAAAACTGAACACTTCTCCACTGTTGGAGGCAGTGCAAATTGGTACAGCTACTGTGGAAATCAGTATGGAGATTCCTCAAAAAACTTAAACTAGAGGTTCCATTTCATCTGGCTATCCCCCTTCTAGGTATCCTCCTGAAAGAGTTGAAATCATCACAACACAGAGATTCATGCACACCTATGTTTGCAGCAGCACAATTTACAATGGCTAAATCTTGGAAATAGCCCATATGCCCATCAACAGAGCAATGGATAAAGAAAATGTGGTATTTATACACAATGGAATACTACCCTGACATAAAGAAGGATAAATGTGAGGCATTTTTAGGTAAATGGATGCACCTTGAGACCATAAACTGAAGTGAAATAAATCAGACCCACAAGTTTAAATACTGCATTGTTTCCCTTGTATGAGAAACCCAAAGTATAAATAAGGAGCAAAATGGAGGATAAATAAGAGGACACAGGAAGATCTTGTTCAAATGGGAAGGTGAACAAAAGAAAGGGAAAAAGGAATTTAAAAAAAAAAAGAAGAAATGGAAATAGTTTTGTAAATGGGGAAAGCAAGAATGGTTGGAGTAGGGGGAGCAGAAGGGGACCAAAAAAAAAAAAAAAGAACTAAGAAAGATGTGTATGTGTATGTGCAAATCCCATGATGAATAGTATCATTTTGTACTGCAAACATGTACTAAGAAAAAAAACCTAAAAAAAAGAAAAATATAAATTAACATATATTTGGCATAAGTATCCTGTTGTATTTTTACTGTTTAAAATTCAATTCCAAAAGGACAAAGATGAATCACAGTGAACTAAGGCTAGTGGCTGTCTACAAAGGTTTACCGGGTATTTTTGTTTTGTTTTGTTTTTGTTTTTGAGATAGGTTCTCACTATGTTGCCCATGTTGGTCTCAAATTCATACCCTTCCTGCTATGAAAGATAACAGGCCCCGATAAGATCTATAGTTTTTGTAAGTATGGTACACATTTGAAAACAAAAACTCAATATAGAAACTCTTAATTCACTGGAGTTTTTTTTCTGCCCCCTCCTCTTTTTAATGCAAACTTTAACTTTTCTTTTAAAAAACTACACTTGGTTACTTGTTAAATGGAACTATTTCTTAAATTATATTGGGAGCTGAGAGTAGAATTTATATCTCACATGCCTATTTACTTACATTATTCATCATAGGAAATTTAAGTGTTGAAACAAACCACTACAGGAATTTCCTTAGGAACACACATCTCTACGCACTGAGATCAGTATATGCCTAACACCTTTTATACAACAGTAACTGGTGGCTGATAGAATGATAGTTCCCAAATTAAAAGATAGCCACTGCCAGCACTAACATCCTCCTACATTATGTAGTTACAGGAGTACAGATTAGAAAGTTTTCTTCAAGAGTTCTTGGCTACTTTTAATGTCCCAGATAAACTATTTAGAAACAAAATGCTAAGCAATATTGAGTCACAGTAAGTTTCTATCCTCCTGCTTTCCATCTCCTGTATTCCTTTTAGTTCTCTGGCTTCATAATTCTCATGTGTTAAATTCTTTTTTTGTGATAGGTCCAACTTTCTGTGTTCTGTACCTTCACCATTTCCTTGCTTTCTTCTTAATTTAAATTTTCTCCCTTGCTTTATAAGGTGACAATATATATTAATGGAGGGCTCCATTCTCATTTCATCAGTTTATTACAAATGTCTTTTTGTCATTGTGCAGGGTGATAACGGAAAGAGGACCTTCTGGATCAGAGAACCTTCTTGTTCTCCTTAAATAAAATTATCTAGGCTAATAATTATGGTACTACTGCTGGATGCCACTGGTATAACAAAGTAAGGACACAAACAAGAGGAATCAAGAAAGAAACTCAGGGAATCATGTTTTGATATGTTATCTGTGAGAGAACATTCGAGGGGGGAGCTAAAAACCAACAGAACACAATGGCAAAAGGAAGCCAGGAAGTACAGTAGTTATTTAAGTCAGTTCAAAATCAGTGGAGGCTGCTCAAGGACTAAAAGATCTTTGTTTTACTATTTATTTCAGACAAGTAAGATTAAAAATTCTACACACTAAGTGTGTTTCCTATAATCATATTCTTCTTCAAATGACTATTTCTTCTGAACAGTTTAAAGTGAATAAATTATTAGATACCTCATCATTTCTAAATTATGTGACTTCCAGCAGTTTATCTCTGAGCTTCAGTTTCCTCACTGTACACAGAGTAATCATCTGATAATGTCCGAGTTCATTTACTGTAGTGTGATACAAGTGTACAACGGGTACAGCAAAAGTACCCTTGAAAGTGCTATATATCAATTCTAAGTGAACATGCTACTGTGGATCATGCACTGGGACTCACTGAACTCAACACAGTGTTTGTTGTAGTTTTCGAACAGACTAAAACACCTAATTTAAAACAAAAACAGGATTCTAAATCCCCCTATGGAAAACCCTTGGGGCGAGATGTGTTTCAGAACTGATACAGCTATATAGTGCACATGCTGCACATTCTGTAATATCTTCAGTGGACTATGGGGCAGAAGCCCCAAAACACTATTCTCTCAAAGTAGAATGTATTAAGGTCTATTATAAAGGAGATAAAAGCTATATACAGTCAACTCAGATTGGATGCCATTAAACCTTTGATTTTCAGAATCTCCTGTGTGGGCTATGCTCATCAGTCCATGTTCTGGACACCAATTGTTCCAAAAAGAAGTAACTTTTTACAAAATATGCTGAGAGCCTACAGTTGGATTCACTTAAGCCAAATAAAAGAAAACAACAATAACAAATAGAAGCTATTTACCAGTCAGGTTCCACCTCCCCTTACTTACTTGGGAATTAAAGCTTAGCACTCACTGTGCCAAGAACAGAGATACAGCTCTAGCAAAAGACAAATAAATGAAGCTAATTCCTGGCTTTAGGGCTTTCAAGTAACATGTCAAGGGTGACTTGGCCTTGCTTCATTTTTGAGACAGGGTTTTGGTATGTTGCTCAGGCTGGGCTCCATTTCTGGGCTCAAATTATCCTCCTGATTCAGCCTACTGAGTAACTGAACTACAGGTGTGTACCTGTACCATATCTATAAGTGGGACTTGGTTTTTAAAGGTAATTTCTGCCTCATGTGCGGACTTGAGACCTTAGAGCTTGCAAAAGGTACAATTCTATTTACCCAATTCTCAATAAATGCTAACTGTCATTAGTACTACGTACTACTCATGATACACTGAATATATTCCAGGATATGACTAATATTACATAATGTTAATCTTATATAAAATAATGTATGATTATGTAATAAATTAAAATGGAAATAGCTTACTAATAACTGAACATGTCATAAATTTATCTTGAGTCTTTTCTTCAAATTTTTCTTTTGCTTTTTTGGTCCATTGTGTAGTCCTTTCACATGGTTCAATATATGCCAGTTTACATTTAATTGCCTGTATCAAACAAAATTCCACTATTAAGAAAGTAATCTTTATGTTATCTTTGCTAAACACAGTTAAAGCCCTGAGTTCAAGTCCCAGCACTGCAAAAATCCCAAAGAAGAAAAACTGACCTTTGTGTCTGAATTCAGAAATACTCAAATCAATGTGTGAAGGTGTCTATAAAAGCACTTTGTAAATGTGCAAAATTTGCAATAACCTATGTGGCTGAATCAATCACTGCACATTAATATACTGAATTAGCATTCATTTGAAATGACAGATACTTATATATTAAGTGAGAAAAGCAGGTTATAGAAATATGTAGAGTCTGATTCTATAATTGTAAAAACACAGAAGAAGCATTTCAGCAGTAAATATGCCCAAAAATTATTAAAAAATATTTTTGGGTGATTTCTCTTCCTACTTACCTGAAGTTTCAAGTTTCTTGAAATTTCATCATTTCTCAAAATGACAAATATGGCTTAATAACAACTTGAATAACATGAGAATATATATTAGAAATAAGTCTCCTTCATATACTTCTTTAGAGATCCTACTCCCCAGAGATCAACACGGTTAAGTTTCTCACGTATTCTTTTCTCTTGGAAGTATCTGAGATGAGCTTTTTCACTCAAAATATCATGAATGTGAAACTCTTACCAAATTATATATCTCAAAATGATATGTTAAAAGCTGCAGACCAGTAAGTACATAAGAGACAAATATACATATATAAAAATGTTTATAATTAATATTTACTTGCCAGAATAAACACATTATTATTTCTGCAGAGCTTGGGACTCATGCATGCTAGGCAAGTGCTCCACCACTAAGCTACACCTCCAGCACCACTTATTATTTCTTAACTAGTAACTACAGCAACACTTATCTATAATCCTTGTATCAGAAACTAGAGACAAAAACAGTGGCTATCAGAACATTTCCATGGTAAAAATAACTTCTAAAATACTTCCATGTTTGTGCTCAGAGTCTAACTCTAGAGTTCATAACTAGTAGATTACCTTCTCTGGGGGATTCAGAAACTCATCCTTTATCTTACGCATCTCTTTAAGGGTTATTGTTGCAGTATTGCCAAAGTCCACATATTTAACTTCAACTTCCCGATGTCCAGGCAATCCTTTAAAAATTAGGCAATTTGAATCACAAACTTACAGACCACTATGTCAATATAGTGTCCTATGTTTTAAAGAAATCCCCCACACCCCATGGTACTGGGGATTCGACCCAGGGTTTTCACACTGTGTTACATCCCCACCCCTTTTTCAAAACTCTGAGACAAGGTCTTGCTAAGTTCCTTAGGCAGGACTCAAACTTGCAATCTTCCTGCCTCAGCCTCCTAAGTGGTATGTGCCACTATACCAGGCTTTAGAAATATCTGGAAGGTTTGAACACGCAAGTTTAAAAGACCCATCACACATGACCTTTTTGAAATCACTCAAAATATATGGTTGACTTTAGCCTTTTTAGGCACGCCTATGTGCCAGGTGCTATGAAATGTGTTGCTATTTTATTTTCAAGTTTAAAGACTAATAAGGTATGTATTTCAGTATGAAAATGAGTCTTGCATTCTCTGCTCCTTGGCAGAAATGTAAATAGTTGGCATAGCACAGGTACTCAAGATGACACTTGACACAACTTAGACTCTATGGTAGTAGATATCAGTGATAAGTGAGAAGGCACAAGTTACAAGTGCAAGATCAGAATGTAGAAGGATTTCTCCCCATTTCCTGGCCCCTGGAATCTTCAGGCTAGAAGGATATTCTCAACTATATCAACACCATTAGATTCTTAACCTTCCTTAAGACTCTGAATGGAGATGTTGTTGTAAACAAACAGGTGGATATGGGATAGAATTTAAAGAATATTATTTTCCTTATCTAAATTAACAATCACATATGAAAACAGAGCAGACTGGAAGCATCTTAAATTTATGCAATTTTTCTGAGGAAACTAATGGCCAATGGATTCACTAAGTAAAGGAGTAAAATGAAAAGGGAAACAGGATACAGAAAACAAAAGCTTCAATACAAAAGAACAATGAAGTGTATTTCCAAGGGAAATAAATTCCCAGAATAACAAATATGTAATAAGCCGGGAGGCTAAAGCAGTACACTTGGAGAAAACAGAAGAATGTTTCCATAGTTTAAAAAAATTGAGATTATTTGAAAGGGCTAGCCAGGTGTAAAATTGCTTTCAAGTATTAAGAAAATGTAGCTATAAATTAACACAAGTGAAAAATTGACATAACTACTTACTCAGAATTAAGCAAAATATACTTTATGGCTCAGCAGTGAAAATACACAGGATATGGATTTAACTAAAAACTGTGATACAAATATGGGGAACAGAAAGAGAGCAAAGGGCTATAAAAAGACCTAAAGCTCATAATTATCTCATGGAATAATGAGCAAACAGATATCGTCCAAGACTGCGGCATCAACTGAAGCATTACATATTATTAGAAGAAATAACATGGGCAAATACCAAAAGAAACAGCTGAAAGAATAAAAGTATCTATGAGCACAGGGTCTAAGTTGTGTGAAGTGTCATCTTGAATACCAGTGCTGCTTCTACTGCCAAGGAGCAGAGAATGCTGGACTCATTCCAATACTGACACGACACATACTGTATTAATCTTAAATGTGAACATGACCACAACAGTTTCACAGCATTGTATGTAAGTGTGCTGAGAAAGACTAAAGTTAACCATCTGAGAAGAGTACTATATAAAATCTTACATTATTACTTTTTTAATGAGGCAGACATCAGAAAATGAGAAAGCCAGCAACTATGACCTTTTCCAGGTGAAGTTTGTCAGGGCAAGAGATGATATAGGAAGACAGGCCAACTTAATTACACATGCACTGCCATTACCACACTCAACATCACCAAGGAAATTACGTCTTCCCCAAATAGCAGCACTCGAAAGATTTCAGAGAACTTAATGTTCACTGAATGTTCGGAGGCCAATAATTCTAATTTGAAGAGTAGCTGCAATATCCTTAGGGGTCATGAAAAATGCCTTTGTTTCATAGATTTTATCAAATGTATCAAAATATACGCTGCCATCTTTTCTTGCGGGGGTACTGGGGATTGAACACAGGACCTCATGTCTGCTAGGCAAGTGCTCTACCACTGAGCTATATCCCAGTCCTTTATTTAGGTTTCATCTTGAGACAGGGTCACATTAAGTATCTCAGGTTGGCCTCAAACTTTTGATTCTCCTGCCTCAGTCTCACAAGTAGCTGGCATTACAGGGGTGTGCCACCATACTGAGCGACACAGCTATCTTTACTGTTATGTTTGAAGGTTTTGATCTCCTCAAGATTCCTGTTGAAACTCAGTCCCCAATGCAACACTATTAAGAGATGTGGTCTCTGGGAGGTAATCAGGGCCTGAATCCCAAGGCCCCTGTCCTAGTGCAGCAAGATTAGGTGTCCTTCTAAAAGGGCCTGATGGAGGGGAGTCTGACCCTCTCTTGCCCTTCAATATCTGAGTACATATTTGTTTCCTCTGAAGAAAGCAACAAGAAGGATCTGCTTGGAAGCAGAAAGACTCGGCCTTCACCAGGCAGTCCCTTGATCTTGGACCTTCTACCCTTCATAACTGGGACAATTTTCTAGTATTTGTAAATTACCCATCTGTGGTATTTCATTACAGTAGCACAAACAGACTATGATATTCATTAGAACAACATCTCAAAAATCTTTAGCTAGTACAAGACACCAACCACTAACTGAATTAAAATCAATGAAGAAAAAGGATAGATCTGTCTGGGAAACTAAGGGAGAACCACAAGTTCAAGCTCAGCCTGGGCAATTTAACAAGACCCAGTTTCAAAAACAAACACAAAAATTAAAAAGGGCTGGGGATGCAGCTCAGTATGAAGCCCATAGGTTCAATCCCCAGTACTGGAAAAAAAAATGATAAAAAACAAAGGTTGGAATACTAAAAAGTTTTGATTCAAGATACAGAACGTGTATATTAGAAGTAACAGGTAAGGATCTTAGATTAATTACCAGTGGGGAAAAAAAATTCCAAACAGTGTCAAATTGAACTAATTTCAATCTTTTTTTTTTTTTTTTGGTGGTGCCGGGGATCGAACTCAGGGCCTTGTGCTTGCAAGGCAAGCACTCCAATCACTGAGCTAAATCCCCAGCCCCTCTTTTTTTTTTTTTTTTTAAACGATACTTATCTACAAACTAGAAAGCATGTGAAAGGAATATGACTCAGTCCATTTTCTGTTGCTGTAACAGAATACTTGACACTGGATAATTCATAAAGAGAATTTATTTTGCCTTGTGGTTGTAGAGGGTGTGAAACCCAACATCATGGTATTGGCATCTGCTCATCTTCTGGTAAGGGCCTTGTGTTACTTGCACTTTGGTTGGAAGGTGGAAGACAAGTAGGTGTATGTGACACAGGGGCAGCCTTGCTTCATACCATGTTGCTTCCTAACGATTTGCTCTCTGGGTAACTAATACCCTTCTGCAAAGGCAAGGACTCAGTCTCCCACAGAAATGCATCAATCCCTTCATGAGGGTTCTGTTCCCATGGCCCGACACCTTCCGCCAGTTCCCATCTCCCAGTACTGCTGTGATGGGGATCAAATCCCTCCATGAGTTTTGGAGGGACAACCCACACAACAAATGCAACACAACAGGCTTAACTGTCTACAGCATATCTAATTTCTGAAACCACAAAGGCTGGCTATATAATTGTTCTCTTTAGCCAAGGCTGGGGCAGTAACCATAAACTTTTCTATTTCTGTTACTAGGACCTTTTCATAAATCTTCTATTTCCAATCCCATCTTTTAATTTTTAAAATTATTTTATAAGCTGAATGTAATCACTTGAGGATATAGGAAGGATAAAGAAATACTAAAAAAACCTAATGTTAAATAATTCCCAGAAAAGAGGAATGTATTAATTAAGAGAGGAAGTTGAGAGGACACTGAAGAGCTCATAATCACTCTGCACCTTACAAAACAGCATGGGAAAGACATGAAGCTACAAGTCACCAGTTTTCAGTACTTAACATTTGCTGCTTTGCACTGTCTACTACTTTTCTAGTCAGATGCCCAATAGTTAAGTCCTAGTTAAGTTAAAATCTCAGGAGATACATTTACCAATATTACAGATAGCTTTCTAAAGACAGATGACAGAGCAAATGATAATACCACTTCGAAGTTTAATTTGTAGCCACTGAACAAAACTGTTTTTGAAATGTGACATTTCTCTGTGGAGGCAGTGTGCACTTTCCTACCAATGACTTTTGCACGGTACCAAATTCCATCTTCAAATTTAGCTACACAGACTTGATCTTGAACTGGACAGAAGATTTCCAAATTTTCCCCATCTTCATTTCTATAGAATTCCTCAATTGTCTTTAATAGAAGTAAAAAATCCAGGTTTTCTACCTAAGAAATGAAGAAATGGAACATCGTAATTCTAAAGACACTTAAAATTTAAACGTTGAATATAGTACAGGTACTGCTCAAAAATATGAAACATTAAAACTGGAATTAGAGACAAGTCTATAAATTATGTGCTATGTAATTTATTTTATTGCAGTAGTATAAAATTCACATATATACATCTAACAAAATCAAATCATATTCTGCTAATAACTTCGTGTGTATTTTTCTAGATATTTTTCTATATACATACATACATACTAGTCAGACTTTTTAATCAAAACTAGACCATACCATACATACAACTTAGCAACCTTTATTTTCTATCAATTCTTATCCTTACTGTTTCTGTAAGTCCTACTGGTACTTCTAGAGCATATTTAGCTTTCCTTAACTGATCCAAATCAGTATGCGAGCCATGATCACACATTGTTGCTGAATGTTATCTCTGTAATTCTTTCGTAGTCTACCAAAGTCCTCGTTTAAAAATGACTTTGTCCTGTTGAAGACAGCCATCTCTCTTTCCAGAGAATGCCTCACCTTCTGGATTTATGTGGTTATAATCTCATACCGTTATTTAGTTTATTCCGCCATTGAGCAGGGTCTATCTGCTGAATTTCCCCAAAGCTGAAAATTGTACCTAAAGATTTAGTAGAGATAAGCCAAATCTTTTGGCTAAACCGTATTATAGGAACTTTGCACACTCAGGTTGCAACGCATCAGAAGATAATACTATTAATATGCTAAAATATGCCTGTCCCCTGGGATGATGATTCTGACACCTTCCATTGCAGTTGTATTTTTTTCCCTTGTGACCACTAATTAATTAGTGTGATGCTAGTTTGACATTATAAGAATGTCCAGCCAGGGGTGCTGGTGCACACCTGTAATTCCAGAACTCTGGAGGCTGAGGCAGGAAGACTGCTGTGAGTTTGAGACCACCTGTGCTATATAGTGAGTTCAAGGGCAGCCTGGACTACATAGTGAGACTCTGTCTTAAAGAAAAAAAAAAGATGTCCAGTTTCTTATCAGACATCCATCTAATGGTTTTAAAAGTAAATTGATAATTCTTCCATAAACCAATAATACAGCAGAATTTGTGAAATTAGAATATTACTGAATAAAATAGATTTTAATTAAACAGGGTTATTTGGTATAGTCTGAAAATACTGTTTCTACAGTTCCTATGGTACAAAAAAAATCAAGGATAAATGCTTGATTAGTTCTCTAAACACCAATTATTAAGGTTAAAAAATTAAAATCCATCTCAAATGGAGAAAATTGAAGATTTTCTCTTTTGTGAATATGATACAAATGGAAACTTTTTGAATTCCTGTACTTTGTTATTTCATTTAAATTACTTTAAAATGAATTCACTTTTAACTTTCTAAAATTTTATTTCTAAATAGATCCTACTCATATTCTTTCACAAACAGGTACTCAAAGTGAACATTTAAACATCCATTAGAGGAGTGATGCCAATTAAATAGGAGAGGAGGAAGCTCTTGTCACAACATAGAAATACTGAGCAAATGAAAAATTACCTGAATGAACTTCATCAGAGCTCTGGAAAGCAGTCAAAAGTTTACAGCAACCAAACAAGTCCAATCAAGAAGTTGCCACCTCATAAATGGCAGGAAGAACTTGCCCTTGCCTGGTCCCCTCACAGAATGACAACAGTCTTGGTCTTGAGCAGGGCCAGTCTAGTTCTCGGTTCCTTTCCTTAACCAGAGGAAACCCAACAGACCTTACTACAAATTACTGAGTATGTGTTCGAACTTTTCTGGGGAATTCCTTCAAAACTGATGCAAGGAACTTCTTTTCACTTCTTGTAATTTAGAACACAGGTGAAAAAGACAGCAGGCACCCAGTGTGAAAAGCTACAAAGGGGATTACAAACCTAGAATCCTGGGACAAAACTTTATGGGTGATGCCAGAATTTAGATATAGTTTAAGTGGGTCTCCCAAGATTTCATATGCTGAAATTAAATATCTGTTGAGAGGTATTAAGAGGGTGGAAACTTAATTCAACTATGGTGTTTACAGGTGGGGCCTTTGCAAGGGATGATAAGGATTAAATAAGGGTGTCAAGGCAGACTGATTCCCAGTGGCTTTATAAGGAGACAGTCCAGGAGAGACACACATGTGCTCCCTATCTCTTGGCACTTGATGCCCTTGCACCATGATGTGACTGTGTCAGCAAGGAGGCCATCACCTGATGCAGCTCCTTGACCTGGGACCTCCTGAACTATGAGTGAAAATAAACTTCTTTCCCTTATAACCTAACTAGGCTGTAGTACTCTATTATTGGCATCAGAAAAGGGACTATTCCAGAACACTGGAATACAGAAGTATGGCTATTGCAATAATGAACACCTGAAAATGTGGAAATATCTTTGGAATTGGCTAAAGACAAAGGTGGGGAGAGTTTGGAGGAGCAGGCTAGAAAAAGCCTAAACTGCTCTAAGCAAAGCATTATGGGTGATTCTGGTGAGGGGTTAGAAGACAAGGTAGTTAGGTAACTAGTCTCAGATAGAAATGAGGATTCTATTGGAAGTTGGAAAAAAGGCCATCTTTGTTGCACTGTGCAAAGAATCTGGCTAAACTGTGCCCATGTCCTAAAATTTTAAAGCTGAATTTAAGAATGGTGCACTAATTTATTTAGGGGAAGAAATTTCAAAACAATGAAGCATTCAGGTTATGGCATGGATATTACTGACTGCTTTTATTCAGATTATATTGAGATTCAGGAGCAAAAGGAGGTAGAGCAGAAAGATTTAAAAAAATCTCCAGTTTGGCCAGTGAAGGAGCAAAGAAAAAGCATGTAAGGTGTGTGATCAAGAAACAGCTTGCTGAGGAGGTTAGCTCAGGTAAAAGGACAATAGAAAAAAGGCCTTGAGAGCACATGCCCGGGGACCTACCTGGGCTGAACTGTTTCATGAAACCCTGAGGTCCTCTGAATGGGCCTCCTGTCCAAGCCCAAAGCTACTTCGAGATTCTACTCCTGGATTTTAAGCCAAGTGCCCTGTGGCTGCAGCTGTTCAAGCATCCTAGGTACATCTTGTGCTTACATTTAGAGTGGGAATGTTTGTAGTGTCCCAATCTTGCTTTGGGTCAATTATTCCTTTCTACCTGCCTACTTCTCCCTTTCGGAATGAGAATGATTACAGTGTGTCTGTCCGACCACTGTATCTTGGAAGGAGATAAATTGTTTTGACTTTACAGGCTCACAATTGCTAAGATTTTGCCTAGACCGGTGATGGCAAACCTCCCGCAGATGTGCGCGCAAACTGCAACCCAAAACCCATTTATTTATCACAAAGTGCCAACACTACAATTAAACCTGAATACTGAGGTTTTAGTTTAGAAAAAACAACTCATACATTATCACCTGTTATGGTTTGTGTCTAGATGTACCCCCAAAGCCTCATGTGGTCATAGGTAGGGTGTTTTCAGAGGTGGCTGGATCTAGGGGGTGTGATTACTAAATTAGTCCACTGACTGGTGTGGCATAATTCTGTTGGTATCAAGAATGTGATACTAAGACTAAGGGTACTGGGATGAAGGGTGGGAGTACGACCCACTCTAAGGGCAAATAGCCTGGATAAAATAAAAGGGACAGAAAGAGGCTTGTCTTTTCCCCTTGCTTACCCCCTTGCTTACCTTGCTGCCTCAGCCGTATCACCCTGCCTTGGATCCAGCCGACTGTGGACTGAAACCTCTACACAGTGTGAGCTAAATAAACCTTTCTTCCCCTAACTTTGGGGGTCGGCTATTTTGTCTCAACAACAAGAGAAAAGTAACTAAGACAATATCTTTTGTCTTAAAAACAACATGCATACCATAGGTTGGTCATCACTAGCCTAGATTCTCAAAGTAAAACTATGGAATGTTTTTTTTTTTTTTTCTTGAGAAAGTGTCTAACTATGTAGGTCAGGCTGGCCTCAAACTTGTGACAATCCTCCTGCCTCAGTCTCTCACGTGCTGGAATTACAGGCATGCGCCCCCCTACACTTGCCTGAAACTATGGAACTCTGAATTCATGTTGGAACAATGTAAGATTTTGGGAGTATTGAGGATGAAATCATTTTACTTTGCATTGTGAAAATGAGACAAACTATGGAGGCCAAAGCAGAACTTTTATGGTTTGGACATGGTTTGAGTGGCTCTCCAAAGTGTTCACATATTGAAATTTAACAGTATTTAAAGGTGGGTCTTTGGGGAGGTAGATCTGCAGTGACTGGGAAAGTCGTTGCCCTTGCTTGTTCTCGCTCTCAATTTTTTTTTCCTGGGGAGATAGGCTGGGGTGCATTTTTTGCTTTAGCTCTTCTGCAATATCTCTGTCAAAACACTTATTAAGCACAAGCTACAGGAACAGAGATTTCAGCAATCACATGTAGCAAGGAATGATCTTTGAAGGAATAGTTTCAAACATTTCTAACTACTATAGCATTTGATTATAACAAAAACAACAAATACAAAAAGTCCATCAAACCCCAAGGAGGCAGAGAATTTGATTTTCAGAGTTATCACATTGTGACAGTCAAATGCCCAAATTTCAAAAACAATAATTACTGTAAAAGTGAGGAGTATAAACAAACAGGAAAATATGGCTAGCTCATTCAAAGAACAAAATAAATCAAACTGTCTACTGAGGAAGCCTGGATAATGCAATTACCATACTAAACAAGGATCTTAAAACAACTCTCATAATTCCAGACAAATAAAAGCTGTGGGAGTTTATCACCACAAGACCTGCTGTATTATTATTATTATTATTATTGGTTTTGTGAGACAGGGTCTCTCTATGCAGTTCAGGCTGGCCTTAAACTCATGGCAATCCTCCTGCCTCAGCCTCCCAACTTCTGGGATTAGAGGTGTGTGCCACCAAGCCCTGCTTAGACCTGGCTTATAAGAAATTCTAAATGTTGTCCAAGTGGAAATGACAACACATGAACAATATAAAACTATGTGAAGGGGGTAAAAATGATCAAAGTATGTTTTGTACATGTATGAGTCTGCTAAAATGATACCCACTGATCTGTACAACCACTGTGAACCAATAAAAAAGATGTGGGGGGGGAGGTGAAAAAAACACATGTATAAAGCTCACTGTAAAGATATGACACATAATATTAAGAATTACTGAAGCTTGTTAAATGCCGGGAGTATGCAGTGATCCTGAAATGAGACTGAATGGGTTTTCAGGTAGTGATACCAGAAGACTCTGTGTCACTGCACTAGGGACCTGTCATCTCATTTTTTAGCCAAGACCCTTTAGGTTTCACTTACTTTTTCTGTAAAATCTTTTACTAAAGAAAACTGAGGGAACAATTCACTTTTGAATTCTCCCTACTTGCTTTGAGTAGCTGTCTGTCATCTCTCTTTTCCCCTTTCCCATATTCAAATAAATTGTCTTCTTTTATTTTAAACTGTTTGCTTTGGTTCTTTTACCGATGCCGGGTTTCGGATCACCAGGAGTTACATGTTCCAGCAGAGCAGTGACATGATGCAGCAGAGCAGTGGCCTGCTGTCCAGAGTGGCATACCTGGCATGGTGTACAAAACCCTCCCCAGACTAACATCAACTGGTGCACTGGCCAGGAAGATAAGGTTTTGGTTCTCTAATTCTTTATTGAATGGAGTTTTTAAGATTTCAGTGGGCTGCTCAGATAGCAGGGGAACACTGCTTGCTTGCCAGATACATCTACAGGGACTCAGAAGACAAATGACATCTTGGAAGACAAATGGGGGTGGGACAATTGACTTAGACAGTTCTCCCCCAGAGATTTTGATACAGTCCCCATCTTTCTGGCCTAGTCCTAGCACAAGACCTGCTAGAACAGAAAAAGACATCACCCTCTTATATTATGTAGATGATTTGATGCTCTGTGGAGATACAGAGAACCAAATATGGGAGGGAACTCAGCACCTCCTTAAATTTCTGCCCTCCTGAGATTATAAAGTATCTCAGGAGAAGGTCTCAACCTGCCAGTCCCAGATCACCTATTTATGAATACTCATTTCTCAGGGTAAAAGGACACGAAGTTCAGAGAAAATCCAAGCCCTTCTAGGCTTCCCTTTGCCAAAAGAGCTTAGTGACTGGGTTTTGCAGAATCAGGGTTCTGGGATATGCTAAGAAGGCCAGGACCACCTTTACCAGCTTCTTAAAGAGACCCAGGCCTTAGATACCGTAACAGCAGCACAAGGAGGAACTTGTGCAAATTTTAAAAGATGAATGCTGTGTATACATTCCTTATCCTTCTTCTAACACCTCAATAGCTGTTCAAGATATTAGGCAACAGATTAATGCCACGTCAAGATGCTCCCTGGACCTTTTCCTTACCCTCTTTGCAGGAGGCCATCACTGGCTTTTCCTGGTAAAAACAGTTGTTGGCCATATCAATAATAGTTTTGCTGATCTTATTGTTTGGCCCATGCATGCTTCCCTGGTTCTTTGGTTTTATCTCCTCTACACTTAGAGCTATATGCCTTTCCAGGATGAAAATGCCTGATGCACACCAAGGGCCTATAGATAGACCCTCTAGAAAATATCTCTGACTACAACTATGACCACTCTGTTCAAAAGTAGCCGGAACAATTGCCCCTTGCTCCCTCACACAGCTAAGGAGGACCTCTTCAGAGAAGGCTAGATACCTACATAGAATCATAAATTTTTTTTTTCAGAATCATAAAATTAACTGCTCTCACTATACCACCAATGTAACCGATCTTCTTTAGCTGGGTGTTCAACAACTAAGGTTTGAGAAACCCAAACTAAAAAGATAACTGGGCTAAGAGGACAGCCAATATTTTGGCCCTGGCCCTCCAAGGTCAATAAGGACCCAGGACATGAGGGGGCCTTGGTACAAGACCCTATAACTGCTTAGTCACACAACCTCCTGAGCAAGGAGATTATTAGATCCCAGAGGACAAACAGGAGTCACCAGTGTACATTATGTTAGGAGAGTCACTAAAAGGAAATAAATGTTTTCATGTTTCCAAGGAGTGCCATGTAGTCTAGCACAGACTGTAACCCATCCTGGCAGATGACACATACGACAGAGGATGAATTAAAAGTTAAGAGGCTCTGACCATGGCCCCAGAAGGAATCCTTGAGGAGACTTGACTGACCTTGATAGTAAATTATGATTAACAGGTAAATTATAATTAACAGAGGTCTCATCTTAACTTGGTCTTGAACATCCAACAAGAGGACACAGCCAGAGATATATATATATATATGAGTAGTAATAATGTAGGACAGACATGGGGGGGGGCTCCAATTACTGACCCCTATTAACAGTTCTAAGAGCTAGCTGATTACAATTGCTATTCCAACCTGTTAAAAGCAGTATCTGATGTGGCTTCTTCCCCAGTCTGCCTTTCCATCCTGTTGCTCATGCTTTGGTCATACATGATTTGATCTTCTCTCTTTGCCTAGAGGTTGCCAAACTACAAGTGATCATACAGATGAAATCCACTATAAAGCTGCCAGACTTCTTCCGCTGAGGCCCATTAGACAAACTCCCTACTGAAGACGTCCATCTACTGCTCCCCAACTACAACCCTATTCAGCTTGAAGAAGCCAGATTGGTCATTGCCCGTTTCCCCAACAGCAGGTGAATGGTTGTCTCAGAGAGGGGAATGTAAGGACACGGGCCCATAGGTAGGGAAAAGAGAAGATGCAGGTCTCACTGAGCTTTGTTAGAAGTTAATGGAGTAAGGGTGGCAGCCTTTACCTTGGGCAGTCTAAGTAACCTGTCCTTAAGGACCCCACCCATGATATTACCCTCTACCAAAGGACAGGGAAAGGCTACGTGGCCAAAAGAAATCCAAGGTTAAAATGAAAGACAAACCAGGGAGAAGATGAAAGGCAAGCTAGGAAGCCAATCAGATTCCAGGAGCTTATGTGGGACAAGGATCTCAATAAAAGGAGCTACAGACAAGAAATCCACAAGCAATTCACTTTCAAATTCTCCTTACTTTCTGCAAGTAGCTGTCTGTCACCTCCCTTTTCCCCCTTTCCCATATTCAAAAAAAGTGTCTTCTTTTATTAAAAACAAAACAAAACAAAAAAACTGAGGCACATGCAAGGAAGAAAAAAAAAGCCAAATAAATAAAATCCCTCAGCTTTTAAATGATTTTGAGACAGTGTTTCCCAGACTGGCCTCAAACACATGTGCTTTAGTGATTATCCTGCTGCAGCCTCCTAGTTGGGACTATCAGTGTATGCCACCTGCCCTGACCCAACTGTCTTAAACATGCTAAAAAGGGAAAGGGAAAACAAAGAGCTAATGGAAGTTGGGAAAATGACACAGGAAGGAGCATATTAACAACAGATAAAAATGATAACAAGAAGAAAAACAAATTCTGAAGCTCAAAAGTGAAGCTCATAAGTCAAATAAAAAATTCACTAGAGAGGTTGGTTCATGGCAGCTTTAAGTGTGGAGAAAAAACAATCAAAACTAGGACAATTGAAATAATCAACTCTGAAAAGCACAAAGAAAAAGAATGGAGAGAAGTTATTTGAGCCTGTGCGACTTGTGAGACATGATCAAATGGACCAACATATTCATTATGGAAGTCAAACAAGAAGAGAGAAAGGGGCAACAATTTTTTTTAAGAAATAATAGTAGAGGAAAACTCCTCAAACTGATGATACATGTGAATTTACAAATCCAAAAAGCTCAATGGTAGGGGCTGAACTATATCCCTTCCAAAAAGGTATGGTTGGAGTTGTAATTTCCAGTATTTCAGAAAGTGACCTTATTTAGAGATGAGCTGTCCTTGTAAGAAGGCAAAAATCTAGGCACTGAGACAAATATACAGGCATGATGCAATGAAAATGAAGCCAGAGATTAGGGTGATAGAGCAAAAGTCAAGGAGAATTCAAGACTGCCAACAAACCAACAAAATCTAGGGTAAAGCAAACAAAAATTCTCCCTTACTGTACTTAGAAGGAAATTATTCTGCTGACAGATTGAATTTAGATTTCTAGACTTGAGAATTGTGAGACAATAAATTTCTGTTTCTAAGCTATCCCGTTAATGGTAGATTGTTAGGGCAGCTCTAGGAAACTAAGACATATAATTAAATCCAAGTAGGATAAATTGAAAGATGTACACATGGAGACACATTATAATCACACTGTCAAAGGTCAAAGACAGAAAATCTTGGCAGCAGCAAGAGTGAAGCAATGTGTCATGTATAAAGGGTCTCTAACAAATTTATAAGGCAGTTTCCCTCAAAAAAGCTTGGAGCACAAAAGGCACTGGGAAGGCATTTAAAGTGCTGAATAAAAAAAAAAAACCTGTCAACTGAGATTCTACAGCTAGAAAAGCTGCCTTTCAAAAATAAGGAATTAGAACTTCACAGATAAGAACAGAGACATTATTATCATTAGACCTGCCTTATAAGAAATGCTAAGAGCTGGGCATGTTGCTCAATGGTACAGCACTTGTCTAGCATGCACAAGACCCTGGGTTCAACTCCTGGCACTGCAAAAACAAAAACAACAATAAAAAATCCAAATATCGAAAACAAATTTTAAATGGTAAAATGAGTCCATCAGGTTGCAAAACTAGGTATTAACTAAAGCCAAATAAAGATGTAAAGATTGCGGTTAAGGCAAGTGTACTGACAAAAGTGAATATACTGACAAATGTGAAAGCCAGTATTATTCATACAATTTTGGTTTATGGTAAAATTTAATTTTGCATATGTTAAAAGACAGATGCATAAATAATAATTACAAGTCTATGTTTACTGAGTAAAAAATAAAAAGATTAACTTGTGATATCAATGATGTTGGGTGGCAAGTGTGGTGGTGCACATGTGTGATCCCAGCACTCTTGGAAGGCTGAGCTAGGAGGATCACAAGTTCAAACCCATCCTGGGTACCTTTTAAGAGAGTAGCGATACCCTGTCTCAAAAAGGGCTCAGGGTGATGGCTCTGGGTTCAATCACCAGTACTGGAAAGAAAAGGGACAAAAACATAGGTTGGAAGAATGATGTTTTGACACAAGATACAGAACTTCTTGTTCACCTTGTTATTCAGGTGAAGGAATTTTTAAACTGTGGTATACACATTAGTGGAATATTATTAAATCTTAAAAAAGAAATCCTGACATATGCTACAACAGGGTTTTTATGATAAGTGAAATAAGCCAGTCCTAAGAAGACAAATGCTATATAATTCCACTGACACAAGGTTATCTAAAGTATCAAATTGTAGAAATAGAAAGTCAAATTGTGGTTTCTAGAAATTGGGAGAGAGAATGCAGAGTTTCCAATGGGTATAGTTTCAGTGTTGCAAGATGAAAAAGTTGTAGAGATCTGTTTAACAGCAACATGAATATAATGAATATTACTTTAGAATGATTACACTTTAAAAATGCTTAAGATGATAAATTGTACCTTGTATTTAACCACAATAACTAGATTTTATTTATTTATTGATTGATTGATTGATTGATGCTGGGGATTGAACTCAGGCCCTTGTGCTTGCAAAGCAAGCACTCTAACCTCTGAGCTAAATCCCCAGCCCAATAACTAGATTTTAAAAAAACATATGACACAGAGTCAGGTGTAGTATAATCCCAGCACTAAGGAGGCTGAGGTAGGAGAACTGCCCTGAGTTCAAGGTCAGCCTGGGCTACAGAGCAGACCATTTCAAATAACAAAACAATACACACACACACACACACACAAAATCACACTAAAAAAATTCAGTTAAATACAAAAGGGGGCTGTAATGAAACACAGAAAACAAAATGGCAGAAGTTCATTGTACATAATTACATTAAATATAAATGGATTAAACTTTCCAATTGAAAGGCAAAGACTGAAAGACTTGGTAAAAAACATGATCCAACCAGGCAGTATCTACAAGATATCCACTTTATCATTAAAGACATAGAAAAGTTACATGTTAAATGGTAGAAAAAGGAATTCTATGTAAATAGTAACCAAAAAAAGGTCTGGATGGCTTTACTATTGTTAAACAAAATAGAGTTTAAGTAAAAAATTGACATAAGAAAGGACAAAAAAAAAAAGAAAGGACATTATATATTGACAAAGGGTCAACTCAGCAACAAGATATGACAATTACAGGCATGTATGCAAGCAAACATTGGAACTTCACAATAATGTACATGAAGTAAACACTGAGAGAATCAATGGGAAAAACAGATGGCTCTACAATAATAGACGTTAACATTCTACTTTTTTTTTTTTTTTGGTACAGGAGATTTAAACCAGGGCCTTTACACTGAGCTACATCCTCAGTCCTCCTTCTTTTGTTATTATTTTGAGACAGTCTTGCTAAGTCATTAAATTGTCCAGGTTGGGCTCAAATTTATGATCCTTCTACTTCAGTCTCCCAGAGAGCTGGAGTGATAGGCATGTGGTATCACATGAGATTTATTACTCTATTTTGAAGAACAGATAAAGTACTGGATGTGGTGCACATCTATAATCTCAGCCAAGTGGGTGACTAAGGGAGGAGGATCATAGGTTCAACACCAGCCTACACAATTTGGCAAAGCCCTGTCTCAAACTTTAAAAAGGCGAGAGATACAGGTCAGTGGTTAAGTGCTTCCTGAGCATGTACAAGACTCTGGGTTCAATCCCCAGTATCATAATTTTTTTTTTTTTTTTTGGTGCTGGGGATCGAACTCAGGGCCTTGTGCTTGCGAGGCAAGCGCTTTACCACTGAGCTAAATCCCCAACCCCCCCCAGTATCATAATTTAAACAACAACAGATAAAGCAATCAGACAGAATATCAGTAAGGAAATAGAAAACCAAATGAAACCCAATGTTGGCAGAAGGAACCAAATAATAGAGTGGAGCTAGAGAAATAATAACAACAAAAAGAAATCAAAATTTGTTTCTTTGAAAAAACCAAGTAAATAGACAAACCTTTAGCTAAACTGACTATGAAAGAAAAAGAAGATTCAATTACTAAAGTCAGAAATGAAAAGTGTAGTTTAGAGCTAGAACACTTGTCTACCATGTATAAAGCCCTGGGTTTGATCCCCAGTATGGATGTATGCAGAAATAAACAGTACTACCAATTTTAAGAAATAAAATGGATTATAAGAGACTATCATGAATAATTATATGGCAGCAAACTAGATAATTCAGATGAAGTGAACAAATTCCTAGAAATATATAATCTTCCAAAACTGTCTCATGAAAAATTAGAAACTCTTAGACATAACCAGTAAGGACATATGATAAGCAATCATAAATGTTCTAACAAAGAAAAACCTGAGACCAGACAGCCTCACTGCTGAATTCTACCAAACATTAAAGAAGAGCTAATTGTATTCCTTTTTAAACTCTGACAAAAAAGTGAAGGAAGGAACACTTTCTAAGTCATTCTGAGAGACAGCACTAACCCGATAATAGCCACATGAAGACACTACAAGAAAATGACAGACTGATATCCCTTATCAATGTTGATGCAAAAATCCTTAGTACCATACTAACAAGCCAGTGTGGTGGTGCATGCCTGTAATTCCAACCCTGGGGAGGCCGATATGGGAGGATTGCTGCAAGTTTGAGGCCAGACTGGGCTATACAGTGAATTCAAGACCAGCCTGAACTAGATAGCAAGACCCTGTCTCAAAAAGAAAAACAAAAGCAAAACCCCATCGACAACATACTAATAAACTAATTCAGCCTACTCAAAGGTATTATAATTTTCCTCTGATTGGTCTAAGGTCTCTCTAGAGAGTGTCTTGTAAAATCTAGCCTCCCCTGATAGGGTTCCAGGGGGGCAGTCACGGATGTTTACAGTGTAACTTTCATAGGATACTTCTTTATTTTGGTAGATGGTATAATGAGTAAGTGTCTAACCCATGATAAGGTTCTTGTCTGTGTCCAGATTATTCCTACCAAGACAGCCACTCTGTAGGACAGTCTTGACCAGGAAACTAGCTAGGTCTGGGTATATCAGTCAGATAAGAGAGCAGCACAAAAGCAGCACAACAAAACGTGTGAAATAACAGAGGCGTTTTGTTATCACTACAGAAGTGGTAGAGGGAAGGAGAACCTTTCGGGTTATGCCTTCATGTTATTTAAAGAAAAAGTGTGTAAAGAGGGAGACCTTATTTACATGACTTTGGTGTTGACCATTAGGTTCTACTGTAGTTAGCAGCTATGGGTGTTGGGTTTGGGGCTACTGAGATGAGGAACAAGTCAGCCTTACTGCAAACCACCTGTTATGGCTTGTGTCTAGATGTTCCCCCAAATCCTCATGTGGTCATAGGTGGGGCTTTTCAGAGGTGGCTGGATATAGTGTGTGTGAAGCTGGGATTAAGTGTGTGGTGCTAGGATTAAGGGTGCACCATCTGGGATGTGAGTGCTACTCTCCCTAAGGGCGAGTAGCCTAGATAGAATATAAGCAACAGAAAGAGGGCTGCTGTCCTTGCTTGCTGCTTTGCTTCTTCACTGCTTGCTGCTTTTTCTTTGCTGTCCTCTGCCACTATGAACTGTTTCTCCTCTGTGATGCCCCCTGGCACACCACCCTGCCTTAGAGCCAGTTAATTATGGACTGAAACCTCTGCAAACTATGAGCCAAATTAAACCCTTCCTCCTTTAATTTAGAGAGTTGGGTATTTTGTCTCAGCAATGAGAAAAATAACCAAGACACCACCACATGTGGAGGTAAAGTTTTAACTAGGCTACAGGTGATGTGGAGTAACAGTTTGAAACAACTTATGTTGGCAATCCTAATGTAGATGGCAAGACAACAACTATATTAAATTTATGACAAAAGGATTATCTATCATGCTGTAGCAGAGATTTATTCTGTAATGCAAACACAGTTCAACGTACAAAAATTCATGTTACACACTACATTAACAGAATGAAGCAAAAAAAGATCCAAAAATGATTGTCATAACTGTTGCAAAAAAGTATTTAGAAAACTGAGCACTCTTTCATGAAAAAAAAAAAACTGTAAGAACAGAAGGAAACTTACTCCATATGAAAAAGGTCATATAGGAAAAAACCCACAGATAACATTGTTCTGAAATGACGAAAGAGAAAAGCTTCCCTTAAGACAGGAATTAGAGAAGGACATCTGCTTCCACATATCATATTCAAAATGGTGTCAGAAGTTCTAGTCAGAGGCATTAAGCAAGAAAAAGACAAATACCATTCCAATTGAAAGGAAGAAGTAAAAAATCTCCATTCACAGATGACTCAGTCTGGTAAGAAAAACGTCAGGCTTCCCCCCTTCCCCACAACTCTTAGAACAAAACTACTTTAGCAAAGTTGATGGACACAAAATATACATGCAAAAATCAGTGTTTCAATATATAAGGCCTCAGCAATCTGAAGGGGAAATTAAGAAGTTCCATTTAGGTGGCTCATGCCTGTAATCCCAGCATTTGGGAGGCTGAGGAAGGAAGATTGCTGTGAGTTCGAGGCCAGCCTGGATTACATGGTGAGTTCAAAATCAGCCTGAATTGAATTACATAGTGAGACCCTGTCTCAAAAAAAGGTTCCATTTAAAATAGCATTTAAGGATGCACCCTTGAGAACATACTTTTAAGTGAAATAAATCAGACACACATGAGTACATATCGAATTGTTTCTCTGATATGAGAAACCATAAGTGTGATTAAGGACAAAAATGTATAACGGATACTAAGTAAAAGAAAGATAATATTCTATAGGGAGGAGAATTAGAAAGGGAGGAGGGTTAAAAGAAGGAAAGGAAAAAGAAAAGAAAGGGGAAAAGGGGGGAAATGTAAATAAAGCTACAGTAAATAGGGAAGGGAGGGGTGGGGAAGAAGGGGGAAACCAAGATGTATCATGTACAGGTACAAATTAACTATGATGAATGTGATCATTATGTACACAATGTACCAATACATGTTCTTGGTAAATTAAAAAAAAAAAAGCATGTGGGTTTTCTACACAATGGAGTACTACACCGCCATAAAAAAGGATAAACTAGAGTCATTTGTATGTAAATGGATGTTCCTTGAGAACATACTATTAAGTGAAATAAATCAGACACTTATTAGTACACATCGAATTGTTTCTCTGATATGAGAAACCATAAGTGTAAATAAAGACAAAGAGGTAGAATAGATATTATGTTTAAAAAAAAAAGAGAGAGATAGTATTCAAAAGAGAGGAGAACTAGATAGGGAAAAGGGGGATAAAGAAGAAGGTTAAAAGAAAGTAAGATGAAAGGGGAAAAAATGGAAAAGTGTAACTACACTTGTTGCAAATAGGGAGGGGTGGGTGAATGGAAGGGAGGGGAGGGGAAGAGAGGGGGAAGAGGGGGGAAAACCAAGATGTATCAGGTACAGGTACAAAATAACCATGCTGATTATGATCGTTATGTATACAATCTACCAATACATGTTCTTGGTAAAAATAAAAAAAAATAAAAAATAAAAAAAAGCATCTAAAAGGAAAGGGGAACAAGGGAGGTGGAAGGGGGAAAGGAAGGGAGGGACGAGAAAAAAGATTACAAGGGAAAAAAATGGAAACAAAGTTTTTGCAAATAAGGCGGGAGAAGGGGCTGGAGGAGAGGGGATTGGGAAAAAAAAGCAGCAGCAAGATATACCATGTACAGGTACAAATTCCCTATGATGAATGGTATCATTACGTGTATCTAAAATGTACCACTCAAATAAAATAAAAAACAAAATGGGAAGACATAAAAACCCAGCATCTAAAAGAGGTAAAAATTTAGTAATAGACTTAAGGAAATGAAAGACTGAAAACCACACAAAATTGCCAAAAGATATTCAATAAGATGAAATAAATGAGAAAAAAAACTCACATTCACAGATAGGAAGATTTAAAATTATTAAGATATTAACATATCAATGTCATTTCTTACAGAAATAGAATAATTCATCCTAAAAGTCATATAGAATATGAAAGGGTCCCTGAAGAGTCAAAACAACCTTGAATAAAAGAACAAAGCCAGAGGACTCATACATTCTGATTTTAAAACTTAGTACAAAGATACAGTAATCAAAACAGTATGATACTGGCATAAGGACAAATAAATCAATGCAATAAAATAGAAAATCCAGAAATAAACCTTTTGTTTTTCACAAGGGTGACAAGACCATTAAGTAGGAAAAAGATAATCATTACAACAAACGGCACTGGGAAAACTGGATATCCAACTCAAAAGAATGACAATGAATGCCTGCCTTATATATAGAAATTAACTCAAAATGGATTTAAAAAGATCTAAATGTAAGAACCACAAATACAGGGTTAGGAATGTAGTATAGTAGTTGAGCCCTTGCCTAGCATGCACAAGGCCCTGGGTTTAATCCAAAGCACTGCAAGTAACAAAAACAAAAACATACATACAAAGCTACAACTACAAAATTTTTAGAAGACGTGGAGAAAAAGTATCATGATGTCGTATTTAGCAGTGCTTTCTTGGATATGACACTAAAAGCAAAAGTAACAAAAGAAATAACAGATGAATTAGACTTCACAAAATTAAAAACTGTAGACTAACAGACACTATCAGGAGAATGGAAGCACAATCTACAGGATATAAGAAAATATTTGTATAAAGCACATATATGTGAGGATTTAATATCCAGAATATGAAGAATGTCTACAACCTGATAATAATATGAACAATTCAATTAATAGAAAAAAGATTCAAATAGATATTTCTTCAAAAAGATATACATACAGCCAATAAACAAACACATGTAAAGATACTCAACACCACCAGTTAATGGGGAAATGCAGATCAAAACCACAATGAGGGGTTGGGGATTTGGCTCAAGTGGTAGAGCACTTGCCTAGCAAGTGGCAAAGCCCTCAATTTGATCCCCAGCACCAAAAAACAAAACAAAACAAAAAACCCCCCCAAAACCAAAAACAAAAACATACAAAAGCAAAACCAAAACCCACACAAAACCACACTGAGATTTCACTTTATACTTACTAAAATGGCTATCACTTAAAAAATAGTAACAAAAAATAACCTTTGTTGAGGACATTGAGAAACTAGAACTTTGTGCATGGCTAGTGGGGCTATGAAACTGCATGGTTTCTATTTGGCAGTTCCTCAAAAAATTAAACACCGAAGTACCGTAGAATCTGGTAATTCTACTCCTGGGTTCATACCAAAAAACGATCAAATAAACAAAAAGCTGGAGGCAGGGATCTAAATGTATACTTTCATACCATCGTCCATAGTAGCATTATTCACAATAGCCAAAAAAGAAGCCACCCTAGTGTCTATTAACAAATAAATGGATAAACAAAATGTGATATATCCATTACTCAACCATAGAAAGGAATGGAATTCTGATACAAATTCTAATATATAGATGAACCTTGAAAATGTTATGCTTAAGTGAAATAAGCCAGACATGAAAAGAAAAAATACTATATGACTGTTTATGAGGTACCTGGAATGGACATATTCATGGAGAGAGCAGAACAGAATCTATCAGCAGCTAGGGGAAGGAAATGGGATCTTTGTGTTTAGGGGTACACAGCTTCTGTTCAGGATAATGAAAGAGTTCTGGAAATGGACAGGAGCCAGTTCCACCCTGGCTTTGCCAGCACAGTTTCACCACTTTAAGCAACATGCTTCATTCCCCCGGTGAGTCTCCACACACAAAGGGAGACAGCAGCACCATTCTCACAGGATTTCTTTTAAAGATTAGTGAGTTAATTCACGTAAAGCCATAGGGTCCTTTTGATGAGTTAATTCATATACAGCACTGAGAGATCAATAAAGTTGAACTTATATTGTTACAGGTTATCTAAACAAACACATCAGTTAGATATCTAGAGTTTAGTCTGAAATGCCTTAATCTATTTCGGAGGTCAAATTTAGAAAACTATCTAGTAATAATGAAATTCCTAGATGTACATGGTCAGAAGGTTTATCATTACATTTTGATTTGCTAGCTCTATGTATTTTTCTAGTCTCTAGATTTCACAAGGTAGCAAGAAACATTTCTACATTAAAGAATCATACATTGTCTTTTCCCCACACCTTCACTAACTTGCAGGACAAAGAATTCTTTCAAGTTATTATGAATCATGTGGATTTTTTGAAGTTGCAACTCCTAAGAGATTTAAACATATAGAAAGTCGAAGTGGTTCATTTGCTCTGATATTCATACTGGTTACTTATTCCTGTTAGATGTTTTTATTTAAAAACTTTTTTAAAAATTCCAAATGAACATTATATACTTACCAACTGAAGATAGAAATCAGTAGGACTATTTATATAACAAACCATAACTGAAACATCTGTCATTTCTTCAGGCAAAATAGGTGGATGATAGCCTAAAGTCATATTATTTTCAGTGTGACTTCTTGGTGCCTGTGACCTAAACCTAATTGAAAGCATAATTAAAAACATAGGCATCATTTTCTTAAAGTATCTTGTCTCTTAGTGACTTGACCTGACTTGACTTTCTACTGACTTACTTTCCCAAAGTATTCCGTTTCCAATTTCTCTCTCCTAATTTATTACATTTCTTGGTATTGTCTCTAATTACTAAACCAGGTGTGGTGGCTGCACACTGGCAACAAAAGGGTTAAACCTCTTAGCAGCAGAACCAGTCTGTAAAGCAATCCTGCCCAGCTAGGACTAAGCTGTAGAAGAGAGTATAACAACACTGACCAAATGACACAAGATACAACAAACCTTTGATGTAAGACCCATATATTCTCCAGTGACCCCTGACCCATTTCTCTAGATGTTTCTATAGACCTCCTTATCTGAAGCTAAGAGGCCTTCTGTAAGGCTGAAGCACTAGATGATCTAGAAAAAGACATTCTGTAGATAATCACAATTGCTGGGTAGATCCTTCTTCCATGTCCTCAAACCTTTATAAAAATCCCAATCTCTCACCCTGATTTCATGATTCCTCCCTTGGAAACTGGTCTGCTGTTCTTCTTGACAGTGTAGGTGGGCTTGAATAAACTGTTACCATTATTCTTTTTTTTTTTTTTTTTTGGTGCTGGGGATCGAACTCAGGTCCTTGTGCTTGCAAAGCAAGCACTCTAACTGCTGAGCTAAATCCTCAGCCCTGTTACCATTATTCTTATCCTTGCCTGGGTAAATTCTTTATACTGCCCATGCAACTAGCCCTCCTTATGCCATTTTGTATGGTACCAGCATGAGCAAGACCTCAGAAATTAAGTTTCAAATTTGTGTCAGGACATTTTAGAGCTGGGAATGCATACTGTATTAGAGTCAAAGCTACTTCTACTCTAACTTTTGGTTGCCTTGTTAATCACGGTCTGCAGCAGCACTCAGGAGAGCTGAGAGGTCTCTGTGGCCTTTTACAGTCCTAATACTCTGCTTCTACTTTTCTAGATTTTTGTGGGGGGGTTACTACTAGAATCATTTAATCACTCAGGACAGGAAGTTAGGGCTGTCACTACCTCTATGGTTAGTTACTTAAGGCATCACATTTTTGCTAATCAGAAATGAACGAAAGGACAATAAGTATTCTAGATTCAGACATTAAGTATATATTAGTGACCAAGAATTCTTTTCAAAGGCTAGAAAATTTAAATTAGGAACAGTTAAACCAAAATTCTTCAAACAGTAGAGCTGTTTGTAGTTATCAGAGTCCAAAAAAATGATCTGTATCTACACGTTTTCTATTTTGAGTTATACCTTAATTTCTCTCTTTTCTTAAAGTAAATTAATGCAGTTTTCACAGACAACAACTAGAAAACCCCGATAGCCATTTTGCTAAGTTCAGTTTAGAGTCCACAGTTTTAAAAGGTAAATCTGTTACTCCTATTTATAGCTATAATCTTAAAGAATACTTAAGTTTGAACGAGTCACTTACCTTGCTAGTTCCATAAAAACCAATGCATCTCTAAGAGACACAGGCATATCACTGCTTATTTTATTTGTTGGTGGTTTCTGCAGATCTACAATAAGTACACCATCTTCTTCTCTAAAAACTTTCATTAAAACAGCTTTGTTATTTACCATTTTTAAAAATTCCTCTTTAGCCTCCTCTTCCCAGCCTTTACCCTGCGGAAAAAAAGGTAAAATTCCAAAGTAATTAGTAATTATAATTACCTGTAAAGTTATACTGTCTGGATGCAACTTTTGTACCAACCAGTCTGCAACTCTGAGCAAAGGCACCGAAATCACACATATTAGAAACAGGTGAAACCACAAACCCACGGGCAGTCTTAATTACATGCACAATGTATATTTTATAGATATATTCTCAAGGTGCTTATAAGCGGTTTTCACTTTAGACGCTAGTTTTACTAATGAATAGTACGGTAAAATGAAAATAAAGATTTTTAGCCTAGTGTAGTGCCAGATGTGTATAATCCTAGTACTCTGGGAAGCTGAGGCAGGAAGACTGTAAATTCAAGCCCTGCATGGGCAACTTTGTGAATGAGCAAGACCCTGTCTCAAAATTTAAAAAAATTATAAAACGGTCTAGGGATGTGGCTCAGTGTAAAGGCCCTGGGTTCAATCTCTAGACCACCATCACACCATCAGTGCATGCATGCACATGTACATGCACACAAATATTTTGCATAAATTTTCCACTTAAATGGTGAAAATTCAAAAGTAGTTGTGAATGTATGATGTAAGCTTGTAGTACAATAAAAATATAAACATCAGTTAATCTGGGTTTCCCTAACAGCAATATAATAGGTATATATACTCCCTGAGTCTACAGTCACCTATTTCATTGGCATAAATAGCTAAACTTGGAATATTCAACTTTAGAAGAAGAAATAATTTAAATCCCACTTACTGAGTTATGTGGAACAATGTCTTTCAAGGAACAAGGGTGTGCTAATGGTGGAATGTCTTTCAGCAACTCTTCAATACATGATTCAGACTTCCTTAGAACCAGGCATAAATCATTTAGTACAATATGCTGCTTATTAATATGCTCTGGTCTCATATGGGCACCACCAACTCTAGGGAGAAATAAAGTAA
This sequence comes from Hystrix cristata, assembly GCA_004026905.1. NCBI lineage: Eukaryota > Metazoa > Chordata > Mammalia > Rodentia > Hystricidae > Hystrix > Hystrix cristata. The sequence goes on along the minus strand of PVJO010003167.1, from coordinate 33,458 downwards.
TATTTTTTAAAAATAATGTTTCAGGGCTTGGGGATTTAGCTCAAGAGCTAGGGCGCTTGCCTAGCAAGCACAAGGCCCTGAGTTCAATCCCCAGCACCAAAAAAAAAAAAAAAAAAAAGTTTCAACCTTGAGCTTGCTTTCCTCCTTAAAAGGTATGCATTTCCAAGGACAATTTCCTTAAGTTTAATCATTCAGAAAGTTATATTCCAAATTCATATTTTCTCACTTTTGACAATTTTGTTTCTAATAGCACAGTTGCTGTTTTTATCTATAGAATTACAACTTAGCTACCTTTAATTGAAATTTCATACATTCATTCAGTTTAAATCTAAAGGAAATAATGACACTCCTTGCTAAATACAGATTTATTTATAAAGCTATGATCATTAAACAAAGTGACCACGCTATAGTTAATACTGGTTTGTATACAGAACTATTTCAGTTTCTTTTGGTAAAAGACTAGGAAGACAATTTTAAACAACTAGAGTGAGTTACACACAATGACACCTTAGCATCCTTTAGTGAAATGGTAACATGATTTTATTCCATCATTACTGTGGCCAACTATAACTCTTTAAAAGAATCACCCCTGTGCATGTTCTCTGCTTTGAAGTAACATGAAGAGTACTTAAATTTGCCGTAGTTTCACTCCATGCTCCTTATCTAGTAATACTGATGATATTTTGCTTATTTAGTAAAGTAAGCACAGAGCAAAATAATAAAGTATATGCCTTTGCAATAAAGAATGACAAATAATTCTTTATCGCCCCCAGATGTTTCTAAGCAGGCCAAGAATATAGAATAATCACAAAATACCATACCCTGTGACAATCAGGACTTCAGAATTTCCAAAATCTACCATGAATATTTCAATAAGCGCAACTTCATGGACCGAGAATTTGGTTGGACTACAAGGTTTTCTAATATTTTTACTTTCTATTGGAATTAATTCAGTGATAGTTCCTCGGCACCACATTCCATTTGCAATACTGTTGACAAATATCCTTGCACCTAAAAAATGGGGGGAGACCAATCATCATCAATGCTAACAAATAAAGACATTTAACTATTAACAACTTTAATGATTTTAGTTCTAGCTTACAAACATGTACATTAGCTCTATTATCTGTCTTCATTTATTTACTGAAGATATAGTACTGTATCAAGTGCTAGGAGAAGGATACAAGGTAATATGATAGTTTGTTACAAACAATCTTACAAGCTAAAGGAGGAGGTAAAAACAGAGACTACTAAGTCAGTAGTTTTTCAACGAAGAAGGATGTTTCATGTACTACATTAACAGATAAATGAGACTGTTGTGACATTAAGAAGTTCAAAGTAGAGGAGTAGGTAAATACATTCTACAATACACTTTATCTACTACGGTGGCTGCCCATTGGGAACAAAAGGGTTAAAATCTGTAAGGAACAATTCCAGTTAAAGCCATCGCAGGTAGGTGGTCTTAGGACCTCAATAAAGCTTCTGATGTAAAGCCCATTCATTCCTCCCAATGAGTCCCAACCCATTTTCTCTAAAAGGTATGTACAGACCTTCCTATTGCCTTGTTATTAAAGCTAAAGGATTTCTATAAGCCGAGAAAATAGTCTTGTCAAAATTGCAACTGTAAACATAATTTTAAAGACAATACAGGGGAAGTGCAAGGCTGAACCAGCCCACGCGCTGGCCCGATCTCACCCCACTTGGTTGCGAGAGGGAGATGCCACACGGATACAAAGCCAAATTGAGTCCGATTGAGTCTGCTTTATTAAGAGCTGGCGATCAAGAGGGCACTCGTGTGCAAAAGGCTCGCGACCCCTTTCTGCAGTTTGACCAGAGCTTTTATACAATAAGAAAGGTTTACCATTGGAATTTTACCATTGGAATTCCTTTGAGCAATACTACAAGCAATTGTTTAAACTTATCTCTACTTATCTTTATTTGCGCCTTGCTGTCTGAGTTTTGGGAGGATGTGAAGTTACAGACTCAAAGCGATTCTATGATGCTAGGCACTATGGGGAGGTAAAAGGAATTATGTAAACATAAGGCTTGGTGGGACTCCTTTGTGAAGGTTCTTTGATATGCAGAGGAGTGAAGGAGGCAAAGGGTCAGGGCTTTGGTGCTGGCAGGGAAGGGAGCGTCCAAGGTGGAGATAGGAGAGTGCAACATTGTTCCTGCAATCTTGCAGATGTTTAGGTTACAATAAACAAAAGGCACACAGACAGAGTTGTAAAGCTAGGATGACCTCAAAATCCCTATGCTCGAGTTTGGAAGGAGAGAGAAAAAAATGAAGTGGGCTTTTGCTTCTGATTAACCCTTCTCATTCCCCTCTTCTCTTGGGCCAAATTAGAGCTGAATTAGGATGTCATTTCACAGGTGCCTCCTGAAGATCTACAAGGTGCTAACCTAGGAAAAGATATTCTTCAGACAATCATGTTTGCTGCCGAGACTCTTTTTCCATATCCTCAAACCCTTATAAAAATCCAATCTCTCATCCTGAAGGCTGTGATCCCTCTCTCTTGGAAACTGGCCTGTTATCCTTCTTCACAGTGTACCCCGATCTAAATAAACTCTTATCTTTTCTACATTCTTCGTTTATTGGTAAAATCTTTTTAATACCCATGTCACTAGCTCTCTGGTCCTCCATAAGCTGTCTTGGAGGACACGTCCCACACTAAAGACTACCTAGTGTCATGCATACACATGTAGGGAAAGGTAGGGTCTAGGCAGGGAAAAGATAGGCTTTATTAAAAATTAATAGGAAATCTTACTAAAAAGAGCTTTTGCCTCTACAGTTACACTCTACAGTTAGAACAATTAGAAAGACAAAGGAGAGAGAAACTAGACCCAGAGAGGCTCCAGATAATGCAATTACCATAAGAATTTATCAGAAAGAGTTAAAACATGGGGAAAGCTAGAAACACAAAAGACTGGGGAAACCAGCCCCTTTCACCCACTTCTGATAAAATGCAAAGAGACAAGGGACAGTGACCTAAGGACTCTTATTTAATATGTAAAGCATACCCCCCCACCCCTGTACCTATATACAAGTATGTCTATTACCACTTCAGCATCACCATATTACACCAAATACACACGTTTACTTTACTTAATCTTTGCTTTTGCTAATGTATAATTTGTAATTGGTGAACAATAAGTACAGGCTTTGATTTGTGAGTTTCTTAAGTGTATTACTGATTCTGGGTTTTGAGTAAAACCTAGCCTGTCCTGCTACTGAGAAATTATGCTACTGGGCGATTATGTAGATAGTATGAAATGTTTCAGAGATCTCTTTGCCCTAGGACTCAAGGGTGGGATTTATTCTGGGCCATTACCTGCTTCTTTTTATCCCCTGAGGTGAAAGATTTCTTCCACAGGCAGGGATTTTCCAGCATTGTTTGTCCCTTTCGCCACTGTTTGCTGAGAGATAACTGGGTCATTAAAATGAGCCCCTGGGTATTTCTCTCCTACTTCCACCTCCTCATGTTCCATCTGTTCTATCACCAACCTGATATCCATGACAATTTGGTTCATGACCTCAAAAATGTTTTAAATCTATATAGAAAACTCAGGGTGGTGCCTGCTCGTCCCCACACCCTACCTGAAACTTCACAGTGGCGCTTACTCACCTCACCCCTCCCAAACATGCTGTGCCACCCACTGCCCCTGGAACGTAGCCATGTTGTGCCTTGCAGCCCACTTACCCCTGCACCCCATCCCTTGGCCCCCATTAAAAAAAAACCCTACATTCTCTATTAAAATCTGGCTTTCACAGGCTAGCCCCTTTTTTAAAAAACGGGTCTTCTGGGAAGCTCTCTGCATTTGAGAGATAGAGCAAACATCAATAGAAGAGGTACAGAAAGGGCCACCAGGGTTCTGATCCAATTCCCGGGGGAGAGAAAAAGACAAGTGGAGAGAGCAGGCCTCAAATCCATGCATGGGTTTAGTATGGATGAATCTTGAAGGTGGTAGGGGGCCATATGGAGAAAGGTCAAGGCCACACTCAGACTTTCTGGCAGAAACCTGCAGTAGTGAAATAGGATTAGGGCATGGCTAAGGCTGGCTGGCAAGGGAACACGACCTGGGGGAGTGGACTGGACCTGACGTCAGCCGGAGGCATGATTTTCAAGCACCAGCCCTCACGTGGACTGCAGGAAGTTCTAGTGAGTTTCCACAAGAAAGCCATTCGATAAATAGTAGCAACACCTGAAGCAAGCACGCTGCCTTCTCTACTGTGCCCCCAGAAGGAGCTCTCCTTTTTCCCTCCCATGGAAGATGACGGCTGCGTCCCCAGCACCACTGCTATCATGCCTGTCTCGGGGTAACCCCTACTGTGCCTTATAGGCCCGGTACACATTTTGCTGTATCTATTGTTATGCTCAACATTCCTTTTCTTCTTTCCTCTATACTTTGAAATAAAAATTTAGAACTACTTTTTGTCTCCCTCATTCAATTCTTTGCTTGAGGAGGGAAAGAACTCAGGAATATCGGAACCCATCCGATAACAGTAGGGCAGTTGGGGCCTAGGTGGGCTCTCTTCCACACCTTAGCTTTGGAACTAGGGGATGCTGAAAATGTAAAGAGGACTCTCAGACTCAGTCTCTTCCTTTAGTTGGGGACCAGGCCATCAGCCATTCTATCACAGAATGTCTTATTAAGCACTAGAGTGAGACATCCCCAAAGCTTGAGAAAGAAGGCTCTCATTTTTTTACTGTACTAAAGCTTGATTAGAGTACCCCCTGGGGGACCAAGAAAAGTAGCCAAATGAAGGGAAGGTGAATTACAACACCATCCGTTTTAAGGGGGAAAAAAAAAAAGGAAAATGGAGTGAAGTGCTTTATGTCAAATTGTCCTTTATTCTTAAAAATCACCCTGAATGGATGCCTCAACGTTTCACTGACTCTCCTCAATTAGCTGCTTTGGGACCAACCACATTTCCTTGTTCCAGTGGGAAAAGTTTGGACCTTGGGACTCCAATAGAGAAAAATCACAACCCAAAGAGCCCCCCAGCTAAGGGATTGACCCCCCCTTTCTAAAGATAGACCCAGTGCCCCAGCAGCTAACTTGTTGCTCCTTTATGCTAATTTAAGAGAGTGACCTGAGGTTCCATTCACCTAGGTAGAGCTAAGAAAAATTAAGCAAGATCTGGGGAGTTACACAAATGATCCTGATGGATACATACAAGCTTCCAAGAGTAACGGCTTTTCAAACTCAATTGGGACAATATAATGTTCCTCTTTAGTGAGACCCTAAGCTCAGGAAAGAGAGTCATGAAAGCTACAGTGAAAGCAGAAAATTCCTATTAGAAGTGCCACAAAAATATAATAAGTGAAATAGATGATGATAAAGACCCCTCCCACATGTTCCTAAAGAAGAGGCCTGCGTGTCCTCTAGGCCCCAATGCAATTATCAAACATTCCCTGGGGAAAAGGCTTGTTCATATCTTTTCTATTATATTAAGAAAGGGCTAAGGGCAGCAAGGGTAACAGCAAATTATGTTAAATTAGGATAAACTCATTGAGAAAAAGGAAGTCACATCAATATACCCTAAGAGATCTTAATAGTGTAGGATCAATAGAAAAAGGAACCCCCCCCAACATACGCTAATAGATCCTCATAGTGTAGATGGTGAAGTTCTCATCAAGGATAAATTTATCACCCAGTCTGCCTCCAATATCTGCTGCAAAATCTTAAGGTGGATAGCCAAACCCAAGGAAGGTTACTTAAAGCTAGATGATTATCTCCAGGAGGCTACGAAGGTTTTTTTTTTCAATAGGGACAGAGAAGTTCAACATAGAAAAAAGGAGAAGCATATGGAAGTAGTTGTTGCTCTTCAGAGACACCCAAATAATGAGACCAAACTTTATAACTGGAAAAAGCCTGTACATTTTTAAAAAGACTGTCTGCAACAACAACAACAACAACAACAACATGACCAAAATAACCCTCCCAGCCCCCACCCCACTTGCCAGGGGGGCCACTGGAAAAGTCAGTGTCCCCTCTGGAACCAGGAAAATTCCCAGTGGGGGTCCCCGGGGCTTCACATTCAGGCTGTCCTTGCTCCTGTTCAAACAGTGGAACTCCAATCTGATTTAATAGTGGAGAACGGGCTCATAAATTTTTTGGTGGATACTGGTGTGCATTTTTCTATTCTCTCCACCCCTGTACCACATTCTGTGTGCACAGCTACTGTTCAAGGTGTTTGAGGACACCCCATAGAAAGAGTCTTCTCTAAGCCTGTAGTGTGCACCTGGGAGAACTGCATTTTGTCTGCTCTTTTCTGATAATTCCTGAAATGCCAACCCCACTACTGGAAAGAGATTTACTTTCCAAATTCGGGTTTAAATCCTGCTTCCTCTGAGGCACTGACCTGTGGAAATTCTCCCCATCAAAAAATTACAGGTGGACCCAGCTGTGTGGACAGACAGACAGATGGTGGGGAAGGCAAAAACAGCTTCTCCGGTTCAGATTCATCTCAAAGACCTCACTCACTCTCCACACCAGAGACAATACCCACTTTGCCCTGAACTGAGAGAAAGACTAAAGCCTACAGACCAGACTTCTTAAACAGGAACTCTTACGAGAGGGTGTCAGCCCCTATCATACTCCTATCGTCAAAGTTAAAGGGGAGCCTAGCCAGACATGGTGGTGCCTGCCTGTAATCCCAGCACTTGGGAGGCTGAGGCAGGAGGATCGCCTCGAGTTCAAGGCCAGCCTGGGCTACATAGTGAGCTCAAAGCCAGCCTGAACGACATAGTGAGCAAGACCCTATCTCAAAAAACAAATGAACAAAAAAAGAAGCTGGGGGGAGGCCTCATAAGTGGAGACTGGTTCAAGAACTTCACCTTATCAATGAGGCTGTGGGGCCTCTACACCCAATTGCACCCAATCCCTACACCTTGTTGACACAAATTCCAGCCTCAGCCAGCTGCTTTTCAGTTTTAAATCTAAAATACTTTCTTTTGTATCCCTTTGATACCCAAAAGTCAGGGCCTTTTTGCCTTTGAAAATCCACTTATGGGTGTGGGACAACTGATCTGGACAGTGCTTCCCTAGATATTTCAAGATAGTCCCCATCTCTTTGGTTTAGCCTTAGCACAAGACCTGCTAGAGTGAAAAAAAAAAAGAGGATGTCATTCACAACATGTGGATGATTTGATGCTCTGTGGAGACACAGAGACCCATATATGGGAGAGAATTTGAGTCCCTCTTCAACTTCCTAGCCTCCCAAGGTTATAAAGTCCCAAGAGAAGTCTCAAATCTATCAGTCCTAGGTCATTTATTTAGGGCTGCTCATTTCTCGGGCCAAAGGGCACTAAGTTCAGAGAAAATCATACCTATCATAGACTTCTCCAAAATACCAAACAGCTGAGAGTCCTCTTGGGGTGACTGCATTTTACAAAATTTCGATTCTGACATATGCTGAAAAGGCTAGATTCCCTTACCAGCTTCTTAGAGAGACCCAGGACATGGGGATTCATCTTCTTGTCTACAGTCAGAGACCTAATAGGCATTCTAGGTTCTCAGGGGGTGCTGTGAAAAGCCCCAATATTAGGACTCCCAGCACAAGCCAAATATATTCTCTTCTTGACTGAGAGAAATTGAGTGGCTTTGGGGGTTCTCACCCAGACCTTGGGGACTAACCACCAGCTGGTAACTTATTTAAGCAAGGAATGAGACACTGTCACCAGAGGATGGTCAGGCTGTTTATGGGCTTTAGCAACAGTAGGCATATTAGTTCCTGATGCTCATAAACTCACTCAGGTTAGGATGCTTGTAATCTAGTGGCCCCATGATATTGAGAGACTTCTTAATGCCCCAATATACCCCTGGGTCTCTCATGCACAGACTTTAAATTGTCAGGTTCTCTTGTTAAAAGGACCAACTGTAAACATTAAAACCTGTCAAAGCCTTAACCCGGCCACATTCCTACCTGATCCCCAAGAGATGGGAAAAAGTGAACACAATTATAGAAAGCTTCTAATCCATACCCAACAGTGAAAAAAAGAGTTAACTAATCAGCCTCTCAATGATCCAGAGGTGAGTGGTTCACTGATGGCAGTTCTTTTGTGCAGGATGGACTAAAAAAGGCAGGATATGCAGTGATCGGCCTGTTACCTCATAGTACAAATGCTCAAAAGGCAGAGCTGACTGCCCTCAGCTGAACACTGACTTTGACAAGAGATAAATATTTGAACTGACTCTAAATATGCATTTCATGTGGTACATGCACATGCTGCAATCTGGAGGAAATGACATCTGTTAACTTGTAACAAAACTCCCATGAAACATGCCTCAGAAATTCTACAACTCACTGAGGCTGTTCACCTGCCTTGAAAAATGGTAGTTATTTATTGCCTGGCACATCAGGGAAGAAAGACTCTGTTGCTGTGGGAAATAAAAGAGCCAAAGTGGCAGCTGGGGATTTAGCTCAAGTGACAGACTTACCTAGCAAACACAAGGCCCTGAGTTTGGTCCCCAGCATAACCCCACCAAAAAAAAAAAAAAAAAAAAAAAAAAAAGAAAAAGAACCAAGGTCAGCTGCTTCTCAGCAGCTAGAATGCCCTCTCTTATAGTCCACCAATCTGCTGCCTACTAGCCCATCTGTTTATTCTGACAACATGCCAAGAGCCAAAGATGGGCCCTTAATTCTAAAGGATGGTGGGCCACTTGCAAAGGTCACCTCTTTCCACCAAGAGGCAAGCCCAGGGTCCAGTGTGGTGGAACAATTCAAAAGCCAACTACCTGCACTCTCTGAAATGGTAACACTGTAAGTAACAAAGTAGATGAATGAGGCTCTAGAAAAAAAAATCAAATCAGAAATAATTTCTCACAATACTTAAGAGATGTTGACTATGATGGAAGATATGGTTATTGAATATACAGTAAGATACAGATAAAAAAAGTAGAGGCACTTAGGAAAGTGATAGAACTCATAAATGCCCAACATAGGAAAGAAATAGTATTTATGAAACAGACTCAAACAGATATCCACAAGATTAAATATTCTACTGAACATATACGTGGCAGAATGAACATGAGGATAGAATACCAGAGCTAGAAGACAGGTTTGTAGTTAGTAATCACAGAAAGAAAGATTTTGTAAAAATAGCAAGAGATCATGAAAAATCAATCCAACAGCTACTAGATGATACAAAGAATAACATAAGATTGATTGGAGTCAATGAAAAAGCAGGACATAGTACAAATGATATAAAAAAATGTGTTCACTGAAGTAATGGCAGAAAACTTTCCAAGCATGGAAAATGAATTTGATATACAGATAAGTGAAGCATATAGAACTCCAGTTAGCCAAGATAAAAAAAAAAAAAAGAAAACTACACCAAGGCATATAATAGTCAAGATTCCAGAAATTCAACACAAGAACAGAATATTTAAAGCTGTTAGAGAAAAGAAACAAATCACATATAAAAGAAAGCCCATCAGAATCACAGAAAACTTCTCAACACAAACACTGACGTCAAGGACAGCTTGGAGCGAAGGATTTCAAGCCTTAAAAGAAAACAATCTCCAACCCAGATTGATGTACCCCACAAAACTATCTTTCAAAAGAGACGGAGAGAAAAGATACTTCCATGACAAAGAAGACCTGAAGAAATTCATGACCATAAAACTAGCACTCTAAATGTTCTGAAGGACATTCTAGAAAGAGATAAAGGAGACAACAATTCCATAAACTCCAACAGAATGAATCTACCAGGCAAGGCAAGTAACTGAACAGAGAGGAAAGAATGGGGAAAAATAGGAAAATTATATGACAAGAATAAGAGTCAATACATATTACTTATAACCATCAATGTAAATGGTCTAAATTCACCAACCAAAAGAAAGAGACTAGCAGAATGGATCAAGGAACAAATCCAACAATATACTGCATAGAAGAAACACAATTTACTCAAAAAGAAATTCATAGATTGAAAGTCAAAGGATGGAAAACAATACTGCATGTGACAGGAACACAGAAAAAAGCAGGGGTAGCTATTCTATTTACAAAGAGGATTTCAAGCCAAGACTGATGAAGACAGACAAAGAAAGTTAACTACATCCTTCTAAAGGGAACAATCCAAGAGGAACAGAAAACAAATATATATGCACCAAATATCACCATACCCAACTATATAAAACAAATGTAAATGGGCATGAAAAATCAAATAAGCACTAATACAATTGTAATGGGGGACCTCCATACCCCACTGTCACAAAGAGACAGATCAACTAGACAAAAATTGATGAGGAAATATCAGAACTGAATCAAACCTTAGAACAAATGGACTCAGTAGACCTCTATAGGGTTCTCTCCAAAACATTAGAATACACATTATTCTCAGCTGCACACAGGATGGTCTTCAAAACAGACCACATGCTACCTCACAGAACATGCTTAAGTAAATGCAAAAGAACTGAAATTATCCCCTGCATATTATCAGACCATAGTGCAATGAAATTGGAAATTAATGGCAAAAGAAACCACAAAAACTACACAAACATATGGAAATTAAATAACACCCTCTTAAACAATCAATGGGTCACAAATGAAATTAAAGGAGAAATTAGACAGTTGCTTCAATTAAACAGTAATGCCAATATGACATACTGGAACTTATGAGATGCAATGAAAGCAGTCCTATGAAGGAAATTTATAGTGGTGAAATTTCTACATCAGAAAAACAGAGCAAGCTCAAATGAACAACCTAACATTGAAACTCAAGTTTCTAGAAAAAAGAAGAGCAAGTCAAGCCCAAAGCTCATATAAGCAAGGAAATTATAAAGATTAGAGCAGAGATTAATGCATTTGAGACTAACAAAACAATACAAAGAATCAATGAATCGAAGAGTTGGTTCTTTGAAAGATTAAATAAAACTGATAGACTCTTACCCAACCTCACCAAAAAAGGAAAGAAAAGACTCAAATCCATGCAATCAGGAATGAAAAGGGTGAAAAAATGACACATCCTGAAGAAATCCCAAAGGTCATGAATACCTACTTCAAGAACCTATATTCTAGTAAGATGGAAAACAGAGGGCAGATTCCTAGATACATATGAATTATCAAAGCTGAATTAAGAAGATATAAAGATTCTAAATAACCCATTACCAGTCAATGAAATTGAAGATGCAATTAAAAACCTACCAATAAAGAAAGTGCAGGTCCTAATGGATTCACTACTGAATTCTACAAGAAATTTAGAGAAGATCTAATCCCACTATTCCTCAAACTCTTTAATGAAATTGAAAAGGAAGCAGTATTCCCAAACTCATTCCTGGAAGCAAGCATTACCCTATTAGCAAAACCAGAGCAGGATCCAACCAAAAAAGATAGCTACAGACCCATCTCCCTAATGAACATAATGCAAAAATCCTCACTAAGGTACTTCCAAACAGAATGCAGCAAATTATCAAGAAAATTATATACCATGACCAATTATGATTCATCCCAGGGATGTAGAGATAGTTCAACACACATAAATCAGTAAATGTAATATACCGTATTAACAAAACCAAGGACAAAAACCACATGATCATCTCAATAGATGCAGAAAAAGCATTTGACAAAGTCCAACAGCCATTCATAATAAAAACCCTACCAAAAATTGAAATAGTCTTTATCTCAATCTGATAAAAGACAACTATGACAAACCATCAGCCAATATCATACTAAATGGTCAAAAACTGAAAGCTTTCACTCTAAAATCAAGAACAAGACAAGGCTGTTCACTATCACCACTCTTACTCATTATAGTTCTGGGAACATTAGCCAGAGCAGTTAGACAAGAGAAAGAAATGAAAGCAATAGGTATAGGAAAGGAAGACGTTAGATTATCATTATTTGTGGATGACATGATACTCTACCCAGAAAAGTCCAAAAATCTCCACCAAAAGACTTCTAGATTTAATAACTTAATTCAGTAGTGTATCTGAATACAAAGTCAACACTCAAAAATCAATAGCATTTCTGTACACAAGTAAAAACTCACTGAGAGAAATTAAAGAAACCACACTTTTCACAGTAGTATCAAAAAAATGAAATACTTAGGAATCGATCTAACAAAGGAAGTAAAAGATCTTTACACTGAAAACTACAGTACTCTGAAAAAGGAAATCAAATAGGACATCAGAAAATGGAAGATATTCCTTGTTCTTGGGTAGGAAGAACCAATATAATGAAAATGGCCATACTCCCAAAACTGTTACACAGTTTTAATGCAATCCCAATCAAAATACCAACTGCACACCTCACAGAATTAGAGAAAACAATCATAAAATTAATATGGAACCAGAAGAGACCTAGAATAGCAAAAGCAATTCTGGTCAACAAAGGCAAGGCAGGGAGCATTTTAATCCCTGACTGGAAATTATACAACAAAGCTACTCTGATAAAAACATCATGGTCGGAGGGCTGGGGATTTAGGTCAGTGGTTAGAGTGCTTGTCTAGCAAGTATAAGGCCCCGAGTTCAATCCCCAGCACCAAACAAAACAAAACAAAACAAAAAAACAAAAAAAACCAAAACAAAACATCATGGTCGGGGATGGGGATTTAGCTCAGTGGTTAGAGTGGTTGCCTCGCAAGCAGAAGGCCCTGAGTTTGAGTCCCAGCACCATAAAAAACTCCCAAAAAACACAAATGAACAAACAAACAGACAAATAAAAATGGTACTGGGAAAAGAACAGATCTGAGGACCAATGTTACAGATTAGAAGATGCAGAAATAACTCTAAACACACTCAACCACCTTACCTTTGACAAAGGGCCCAAACATCTTCAGTGGAAGAAAGATAGCCTCTTCAACAAATGGTACTGGAAAAACTGGCTTTCCACATGCCAAAAATTAAACTGAGACCCATATCATTTATCAGATGCTAAACTAAAATTGAAACAGATCAAAGATCTAAATATTAAAACAGAAATACTAAATCTTCTGGAAGATAGAATAAGTAGAATTCTTTTTTTTTTTTTTTTTGGTGCTGGGAATCGAACTCAGGGCCTTGTGCTTACAAAGCAAGCACTCTAATCACTGAGCTAAACCTTCAGCCCAAAGTAGAATTCTTGAAGACATAGGTGTAGGCAAAGACTTTATGAACAAAACCCTGATCACTCAGGAAATACTACAAAGAATGAACAACTGGGATCTCATGATATTAAAAAGCTTTTGTGTCACAAAAGAATCCACCAACAGAGTGAAGAGGCAACCCACAGAGTGGGAAAAATTTTTTGCCAGCTGTTTCTCCAATAAAGGACTAATATCTGTAATATATACAGAACTCAAAAAATCAGACCCCCAAATTTAAACATCCAATCCAAAAATGGACATCCGAAATGAATAGACACTTCTCAGATGAAGTTCGAATGACAAATAAATATATGAAAAAATGTTCAACTGATCATTTGAGAGATGCAAATTAAAACAACACTGAGTTTCCATCTCACTCCAGAAAGAATGGCTATTATTAAGAAATCAACCAATAACAAATGCTGGCAGGGCTGTGGAAAAGAAGGAACCCTTCACAGTTGGTGGCAGTGTAGACTGGTGCAACCACTGTTGAAATCAGTGGAGATTCCTCAAAAAACTCAAACTACAGGTTCCATTTGACTCAGCTATTGCCCTTCTAGGCATCTTCCTGAAAGAATTAAAAGCATCATACCACAGTGATATACGCACACCCATGTTTATAGCAGCACAATTTGTAATAGCTAAATCTTGGAAAGAGCCCAAGTGCCCATCAATGGATGAATGGATAAAGAAGATGTAATTTTTTTTAATACAATTAGAGTATTATTCTGCCATAAAGAAGGGAACCATGAGACATTTCTAGCTAAACAGATGCACCTTGAGACCATACTCTTTAAGTGAAACAAATCGCACACATGTTTAAATAATTATATTGCTTCTCTGGTGTGAGAAACCATATGAGTAAATAAGATCCAAAACTTGTAATAGATATTGTAGGAAGAAAATGTTCAAATGGGAAGGGGAACAGGAGAGGGGAAATGAAAGAAGGGAAAGAAAAGAAAAAGAATAGAAGGAGGGGGAAGAAAACTTTTGAAAATAAGGAGGGAAAGAGGGGTTAAAGGGAGGGGAAGGAATTGGGGAAAAAAGAAGTATCAAGATATATTATGTACAGGTACAAATTCCCTATAATGAATGGGATCATTATGTGTATCTAAAATGTACCAATAAAATTAATTTAAGAAATTCTTCTGCCTCTGCACTCTCATCTTGTGTCCTCTACACTAGAGAATAAAAATGATATCTATGATTGAAAATGGGGGTCTTAAACACCCTCTTTTTCAACGATGTCTTTTACTGTGGATTTTACTTATAATCCTTTGTGGCTCCAATTTAGTTTTCTGCCTCAGGGATGTGATCATTTTTCATGCTCATGCTTACCCTAGTTGGGTCATCCTCTGTCTATTTTCACTGGAACAGAAATATCCACTAAGACTAACAGGTGGCATAACAATTCACTAATTCACTCATCTGGATAGCAGGGGCTCTGACCTCAGGGAATCCTAACTGCTGCCTGTTTTGCCAATTCTCAGATCCGTACAGTATCCTCCTCCTTGGGTTATAGCCAAACTTGTCCATCACCTATACACTTTAAATATGAAAGGTGGTCCCTAAAGGCTCCAGACCCCTTAATTGTCTTAATAAGAGTCCCTGTCAGAGGTGTGATAAAACGCATTGACACATTTGACTAGATAGAGCACACAAATACAAGGCCATATTTTCCCTTTCCCCACAACCCAGAAGATGAAGACATCACTAGACTGTTCTAAGCACTCCACAAAAAAAATGGAATAAAGAAAAACAGAAAACAATTCATTCAATAACATTTCTAACACTGCCCCTCAAAAAAGGTCCATTCAGGTTACACCAAAAAATCTACCTCCAACCAATCTCACAAACAGAGCTCTGGCTCTCCTATGTCCCCCTCACCCCTACCATACTGCTACAAAAAAATCCCTAATCCAAGACAAATTTCAATCTTGGGGGATACAGTGCTTAGAACCCCATAGATATGAAAAAAGTTGGGGCATTATTCAGTTAAGCTCCAATCCCGATGTGCCTTTAATCACTCTGACCTAAAGCAAAATGGATTTATGCATGAGACAGTGACATCTCTTTGTCTCAATGAAAGTGCGAAACTGTTACCCTCATTGTTTCAAGAATTACTGCCCTTCTAGCTACACTGGGAGAAATTACCTATGGAGTATTTGACAACTCAGCTTAAACATCCAACCCCACTGCTAATATGGCTGAGTTTGCCCAAGACTCTGAGACAAATTTTAGGGACCTCGAGGTTTCTCTCAATTCACTTAACAAAAATGGTGCAAAAACATCATCAAATTCTGGACTAGATGCTTACCTGTCAGGGGGGAGTCTGTATAACACTAGACAATTTCTGCTGTACATACATTAATACCTCCAAACAGGTAAAAACCAGGACTCAAGTTGTCTTACAAAAAGCCAAATGGTTACACAACCAAGAGGTTACAGACTCTTTAGCCTCATGGGTCTTACAAGTTAAAGGGTGGCTCCCTTCTGTGTCCACTTGGTTGTGACCTTTGTTGTGCTCTCTGGTGGGTTTCCTGTTGTGCTTACTTGGGCCATGCATTCTCAACTTTCTCTGTCACTTTGTTATAGCAAGAATACATGCCATAAAACCTCAGATGATGGTTCAAACAGACCCTCAGATGGAGTCTTCCTCTTTTTACCCAGGCCCATTAGAAGACTTCCATCCAATGCCACCCCAACTATGACCCTATTCAGCTCGAAAAAGCCAGATTAAGTCTAAGCTACCTTTCTGTTAGTCCCCCCCACTTATCTATCACAAAGGGACATCTAATGGCCCCAAAAAATATAGACAGAGGTGTCTAGGCTGGGACCGAAGACACCCAGACAGTCAATCAGATGGTGACGACTTCCAGCTGCCCACATGGAGGATGAAAACAATCACTAGTCTTAAATAAAAAGAGCCAGGGACAAGGGCTCAGGGGTATTTGCTTTCTGATGCCCCCTAGTCTTCCAGAGTAGCTATTGATCTTCTCTTTTTCTGCCCGTTTCCAAATAAACTGTCTTCCTTTGTTTTAAACCCTGCCTCTTTAATTCATTACTGGTGCCAAGTGTATGATCCTGGTAGCTGGATGTTCCAGCAGAGTAGTGGCATGGCGTATACCCCCAGATGTGATACATACACAACACACAAGCATATACACACTCACACGCACATTTATCGATATACACATACCAAAGTTTGTAATAAAGATAAGGAGCGGGATAAGGAGCATGAGGGAAACTAAAAAAAAGTCAATGACAGACAGCTTGTGATATGCCAAAATTAACACCCAGTGGTATTCAGAGAAGGGGAAGATGAACTAAGGACTTATCAACAGAAGACTACCTTATGGAGGAATCAGATAGATTACAATTTAATAACCAGGGAGAAAAAAACAAGAGGAGGCCTGATTGTGAATGCTTAGTATGAGTTTACAATGTGCTTACTCTTTTATGTTTGAGTCCACTTAATACTCATGAAGATCCTATGGAATGTATTTCCATGCAGGAAACTGCATGATACCCCCAAGTGTGGCACTTTGACATGCTGAACTGAAGAAACATTCTCAGAATTAATGTTTCTCTGATCTTCCTTTGTTTCTCCCTCAAGCAGCTGGAGGGGCTGTCTCTTCAAATTCCCTTATCTGAGAAAACTTCTTCCCAAAAAAGTGGAATTGTCTTAAACCCCCTCCCTAGAAATCTCAATCAGGGAACCAAGAAAGATTAGAAGACATCCTTTTTCTCTGTTCTTCCCTAGAACAGCTGCCTAGTATCTGGGAGACTACATAATACCACACTCTTTGTTTGCAATAACGTGTTGTTACTATTGTTATTTCTCTCTCCTCTGTGAAGAAGATATTTACATTTCAACCACGTGGCTCTTTACTTGCATCTCATATTTTGTATAGCTCCTGTGAGCATGTGCGTATTAATACATTTGTTATGCTGTTCTCTTGTTAACTTGTCTTCTGTTATCTCGGTGTCAGCTGTGACCCATTAGGATGAGTGGGAAAGGGGTCATCCCCTTTTATATTCTTACAGAGGCAAAGGCAGGCTACAAATCTAGTTCAAGCCACATGGCTACTTGTAAGATACAGCAAGAGAGTTTGGTAAACTTGAAGTCCATACTTTCAACAACTAAAGATTCACTGGAGATAAATTTGGTAACCCTTGATCAGAGATTACATACAAAAGGATGTTGTATGATCTCCTCTGTATATGTAATAAATATGGATATGGCTGAAAGGTACATTGGGGTACCTTTTTTATAAAGTACTACTAAAACATCTGATTGGCTTCAGATTGTAAAAGGCACTTCTCTTATTTTGTTGTATTACGCAACTAATATTCTCTTAGTTTTAAAGCATACCATATGAAATCATTCTTTTTTGCAACAGATAAAAGCCTGCTGAAGCCATTTGTTGTTCATCATAATGGAGGTACACATACAGATGAAAAGATATGCTTCCCTCTGAAGCACATTTCTTTCCTTGTCTTAATTTCTCCAAATACAAATAAGTATTTAGATCACTGTATTTACCTTGCAAAAACATGTTAACAAAGGATGATGTTTGCCTTTCAAGAAGCAAGGGACTGGACTCTGAATTGTACACTAGAGCAAAGCAGGCACCCTGAAGCAGGGGCTATAGAGAAAGCCAAATATGAGAGGGTAAATGGAAAGAGAAACAAACTGGACCAAAATCCAGTGTCAGGGGAGTTTGGAAGGAGAACCTGGACTGCTCCTGGATTGCGGCACCCCTTATACTCTAGGTCCAGGGTACATGCCATTTTGGGAGTAGATTCCCAGCTACCTGAGGGAGGCAGCCAGCACTTTGGCAGCAGCCTGACAGACCAGGTGTAGAGTCACTCTAACCTCCCCACCTGGAAGTGGACCAGTGAGAGACACTCACAAGCCAAGGCTTTGGGGAAACGGGAGGCTAGAAAACAGTGTATGAGACAACACTAGTGGACACTCAAGAATTTGAAAACAAGTGTGCCACTCCAATTAGAGACATGAATTGGAGCGCTGATCAGACTGTGGCCTGGGGGATATGTGAATACAGCGAACAGCATCTGGGAGCTGCATGACCCTGAGAAAAGGAGAAGCTAGACTGACCCAGAAAGAATTAGTCGACCCATTCCATCCCCATACAATGGAGTGCTGTGCTTATGGGACATCCTATACTTTGCCCAACCTTACAGGCAGGTACCCATAGGGGAGACCTTGAACATCACTGCCTGGGACTGCTGAAGGCAGGGAATCATGTGAGGGCACCAAGCTCGCAGGTTAGAGAGCATCATTCTCAGGAGTACAACCAAAAAATGACTGGGGGCAGAGGAACACAGAATAGTACCTGAGTCAGAGGGCTTCAGTGATGTTCTAGATGAAGGGCTTGTGGAGCAAAAACACAGAAGCAACCACGGGATTTGTGAAAAGGAGATGAAACAGCAGTGAAAAGAGCTGGAGCTGGGAAACCTGGGGCAGGACAATTACACTGCATCCTTTCCTCCTCAAATTAACTGAGGTAGTCAGATCCTGAGACAGCGATAAAGGTCTGTAGTCAGCCATGCTCAGAGCACTGTTTGCAGCCAGGAGACTGGTCCAGAGTAACAGCTGGACTTGTAGGCTTCCTTGCTCCCAGGGAGGCATTTAAAAAAAGCATGTGTGGGAAGGGGGAAGCTGAGGGACCTACAATTGAACTGCATGTGCAGCATAAATAAGATGGTAAGAATATTTTAGTTTTGTGCTCTGCAACTGTGATTTTTTTCTTTTTCTGGATGTTGTTTCTTTTTTCTTTTCTTTTTCTTTTTATCACAGTGTTGCCTTGATTCACAAACTTTATTTGTCTATGATTTTGGAAAAGATAGCCACGGTAGTGTGTGTCACTTGATACAGAGTTTGCAAACAAAAAAATTTTTGCCAAAAGCTTCTGTCTGTGAACCAAACTGTTTGCAAACAAAAGCATTCAGGATCCAAGGTACCACTATATTTATTCTTTTTTTCTCTTCTCTTTCTTTTTTTCTTTTATTCTGTCTCATTTCTCTTCTCTCTTCCTCTCTTTCTTATACACTTACCTTTCCTCTCATACTTTACACCTTTCATCTGGTATATGTAAAGGTGTTGACTGTGTATGTGCCCAAGAGAGTAAGAATTAACCAGTGCTTTAAGTAGCAGCTTTTAAAGGCTCATCAAGGTGTATCTTACCAAAACTGTGCATAGAGGATTCAAACATAAACTAGCAACATATTAACATGTTCTGACAATCTCACAGTTTCACTTTCCCCCCTCTACATCCCTCCTGTTTCCACAAATTTCCTTTCAAACCCCCTCAACACTACCCATTTACTTCAGCTATAAAAATAATTTCAACGGAAATTGACTTCCTGTTTTTCACCTATTCATATTATTTTTCTCTTCTTCTCTTCTGTCTTATCCTTCCTTTTTCTTCTTTAAACTTCTCCACATCCCAGGTTAATTGCTGACAAGTATACAGTTCAGTCTCTAAGGGGCACTGATAGCAGGGTAAAGTTGGTAAGACAAGTTATAAGGTACATGATTGATACCGGATTGGATCTGATTACATTTATATAATCTGTAGGAATTCTCCCTTTGCAACACAGTGACTGGGTCCAATCCTATTAAACTGAGTCGGTCAGTGAGGCAGATGACACCGACAAGAAGAAAAAAAGGCCAAAATTACATCACTGGAAAGCAGACACTAGCTGAAGGATCTCAATACTAGCCACAGAGTCTTTTTCATTCTAGTTGATCATCAATCTTCACAACACACACACACACATGCACACACACACACACAAATAGAAGCATGAGAAAACAAGGCAACAAAATGCCTACCAAAACTCCTAACTTACGCAAAGCACATTCAAGGAACCCCAATGTAGAGGAAATGAAACACCAAACAGACGAATTGTACAAACTAATCAAAGACAAAAGAAGAAACTCAGTGAGCTCAAGGATGATATAAGGTATTGGATATAATAAACAAATTGATCAGTGACTTAAAGATTCAAATAAAAAATTAGAAGAGCCGAGCAAAATGATTAAAAAATGAATGACAAATTTAGCACAGGATTATGGTCCATGAAAGGTACCAAACAGAAATCCATGAGATAAAGAATTCTACTAAAAACACAAGGTGCAAAAGTGACCAATGTTAGGAGAGAATACCAGAACTAGAAGATGGGTCTGGTGCATATGACCATATACTCAGTGATACCTTAAAAACAAGACCAAAGAAAATGGATATGATAGCTGCTGGATTACTCAAACTGGACCAACATTTTTTTGAGACAAGATCTCCCTATACAGCCCAGGCTGGTCTGGAACTTAAGATCCTCATGCCTCAGCCTCCCAAGTACTGTATAAAGGTGTGAGCTACCATGCCCAGCTGCAAACAAGAATAATTTAAGACTAACTGGAGTTAGAAAAAAGTCAGAAGAAAATTGGAAGACAGAACTTGTGGAATAAAAAATCTGTTTACAGAAATCATAGCAGAAAACTTTCCAGGTATGGGGAAAGAATTCAACATACAGATAAGTGAGGCATATAGAAACCCCCAAAGCCAGGGCCAGAGAATATCTTCTTTACGACATATCATAGTCAAAATCCCAGAGGTCCAACACAAGAATAGAACCTTAAAAGCCATTAGAAAAAAAACAACAAATCACTTACAAAGCTAAACCCATTAGAATTACAGCTGACTTCTCAGTACAAACCTTAAAAGGCCAGGAAAGCTTGGCGTGAAGTGTTTCAAGCCCTAAAAGAAAACAACTTATATCCCACAAAACTGTATTTTAAAATTGACAGAGAAATAAGGACACTGTATGTAAAAAAATCTTAAGAAATTCAGGAACACCAAACCAGCACTCCAAATGATTCTCAAGGATATGCTAGATAGATAATGAAGCCAACAATACCAAAAAAAGTCTGATAGAATGAATACATCATGCAGGGTAAGCAGTTCAACAGAAGGGAAAAACAAGAAATCAACATCAGAAAAATTATGCAATGTCAGGGATAAGTCAATATCTTTCAGTAATAGTCTCAGTATAAATGGCTTCAATATACTATGATCAAGAGATACAGCTTGGCAGACCTGACCAAAGAACAAAACTCAATGACATGCTGAATCAAAAGTAATTCATAGACCAAAAAAAGGAAAAAAAAAAAAGAAAAATCAAAGGACAGAAAACAGTATTTCATGCAATGGGAGGCTGAAGAAAGCAGGAATAACTAGCTATACTATTTTTAGACAAAGAGGACTGCTTCAGGTCAAAACTGATCAGAAGAGGCAAAGAAGGTCACTACACATTGATTAAAGGAACAATTCAACAGAAGAGATAACAATTGTAAATATAGATGCAACAAACACTAATATACATTAAAAATCAGATAAACATCAACTAAATTATGGCAGGGGATCTCAATACCCCACTGTCTCAAATAGGTCAAGTAGACAAAAATCAACAAAGAAACATCAGAGTTGAACCACAGCTTTGAACAAATGGATTTAATAGATATCTATAGAGTGTTCTACCCATCAACAGGATATACATTCTTCTCAGCAGCATACGGAACTTTCTCCAAAATAGACCACATACTAGCCCATAAAGCATGCTTAGGTAAATGCAAAAGAACTGAAAATATACCATGCATATATCAGATCACAGTGCAATGAAACAAGAAATAAATGGCCAAAGAAACTATGAAAACGCATGGAGGTTAAACAATATAACCCTGAATAATCAATGGGTCATTGCAGCAGTTATCTTTCTAGGGCCAAAGGTTTGCAAGACAGATTTAATACAGGACATTTACAAGCTACAAATTCACCTATAAGCCAAATACAGGAAGAATGCAGAACTTCTATCTATGCACTGGAGACCCAAAAGATCCAATCAAGGACTGAGAGCCCACAGCAATGTCCCATGTACATCCATGTCTGCACTAGAAGGCTTAAGAAATCTATACTGGAACTAGGATATGATGCTCACAGTGGAGATAAAGACCAGAGCTCCCCTGAAGCGAAGAGCAGCCATCCTCAGTGACAGCAAGACCTTGAGCTCCTTTTGTGACGAGAATAACCGAGTCCCCTTCAGGAGACCCAGCCACAATAGCACTTCTCCTGGGAAACAGCCAGCTGCTATCTTCTGCTCCTGTTCTCCTTTATGTTGTGTTAGTAACAATCCTCAGGTGGATCTTCTATACCCAGAACCACACCAACTCAGTCCAGCTGCGTGTTTCTGCTCAAATTGACCATATCAGTCCATCATAGTCACAGAAGAAACCAAGGAAGGAAATTAGAAGCTAGAATGAAATGATTATGCAGTACAATAAACTAGAACATATGAGACACAATGAAGGCCGTCCTATGAGAGAAGTTTACAGCCATGAATGTGCACATTGGAAAAGCAGTGAGTCCAAATAACCTAGTGATACACCTCAAAGTCCTAGAAAAACAAGAGCAATCCAAATCCAAAACTAGAATAGAAAGTAAATTACAAAGATCAGGGAAATTAATTAAATTTAGATTAAAAACATAAAGAATTAATGAAGTGAAGAAGTAGTTTTTCAGAGGAATAAGCAAAATAGACAAATCCTTAGCCAAAGCTACCAAAAGAAGGAAACAGAAGATGCGTATCAATGCAATTAGAAACAAAAAAGGTAAACTTACAACAGACACTGCCAAAATTTGGAAGATTTTTTAGCATCTACTTTAAAAACCTGTACATCAACAAATTGGAGGATCTAGAAGAAATTCCCAGATACATCTGAAATACCAAAACTGAACCAAGATATAAAAACCTTGAACAGTGCAGTAACAGGCAATTAAATTTAAATAGTAATTTTAAAAACCTATCAAGAAAAGCCCAGGACCAGATGGGAGTTACAATGGTAGTCTACCAGAACTTCAGGGGAGATATAATAACAAAGCTTTTCAAACTCTAATGAAACTGACAGGAAAGGAATATTGCCAAACTAATTCCTGGAAGCTAGTATTACCTTGATTCCAAAACCAGAGACCAATTCAAAAAAGAAAACCACAGGCTGATCTCTAATGAACATAGATGAAAAAATCCTCAACAAGATACTGGCAAGCAGAATGCAACAATCTTTAAAAAGATCATACGTCAACATGACCAAGTAGGGTTAATCCCAGGGATGCAAGGATGGTTTGACACACATGAAAATCAATAAATGTTATACATCACATAAACAGAACAATAAAAAAAATGAAAAAAAATCACATGATGATATGAATAGATGCAGAAAAAGCCTTTAACAAAGTCCAACATCATTTGTGATAAAAACCCTATAGAAAATACACATAGAATGAACTTAGCTCAATCTGATAAAAGCCAGTATCATATTAAATGAATAAAACCTAAAAACTTTTCTTCTAAAATCAGGAACATGACAAGGATGTTGACTATCACTACTCCTGTTCAATATATTACTTGAAACATTAGCCAGAGGAATCGGTCAAGACCAAGAAATAAAAGTGAAATGTATAGGAAAAGAAGTCAAATTATCATTATTTGGGCTAGGTGTGGTGGGGCATGCCTGTGATCCTAGCACTCAGGAGGCTGAGGCAGGAGGATCACTGTGAGTTCAAGGGTAGCCTGGGCCTACACAGTGAGTTTAAGGCCAGCCGGAACTGCATAGTGAGACTCTGTCTCCAACAACAACAACAACAACAACAACAACAACATCATTTATTTGCAGATGACATGATCCTTTACATAGAAGACCCAAAAATTCTACCAAAAGATTCCTAGAATAACTAAATTCAGCTGTGTAACAATATACAAAATTAACATACAAAAATCAACAGTGTTCCTATACACCAACAATGAACTCATCAAGAAAGAAATCGGGATAACAATATCATTCACAATAGCATGAAGAAAAATTAATTAGGAAAAAAAAAAGAAAAATTACTTAGGAATGACCCTACCAAGGAAATAAAAAACCTTTAAAATGGAAACTACAATACTTTGAAAAAGGAGACCGAAGAGGATATCTGAAAATGGAAAGATATCCCCTGTTCCTGGATAGGCGGAATCAGTATTGTCACAACTGCCCTACTATCAAAACCGATATACAGATTAACTGCAATCCCAATCAAAACACTGACAACATTCCTCACAGATCTAGAAAAAACAATCCTAAAACTCATACAGAACTAGAAGAGACCTAGGATAGCAAAAGTGATTCTGTGTGACAAGAGTAAAGCAGGAAACATCACAATCCCAGATTCCAAGTCATATTACAAAGCTACAATGATAAAAACAGCATGGTACTGGCACAAAAACAGACAGGTAGATCAATGAAACAGAACAGATGTTGCAGAAATCACCCCAGGCACATTCAGACATCTGATATTTGACGGAGGGGCCAAAATATATGTTGGAGGACAGATAGCCTCTTTAATAAATGGTGATGGAAAAACTGGTTATATATGTGGAGAAGATTGACTCTAGATTCATATCTATCACCATGTACTAAAGTAAAATCAAAATGGATCAAAGACCTACATGTTAAGACAATCTACCTACTGGAAAACAAAATAGATAACATGCCTTAAAACATGGGCAAGAACTTTCTGAACAGAACCCCAACTGCACAAGCAATAACATCAAGAATCAACAAATTGGATCTTAGCAAATTAAAAAGCTTTTGAACAGAAAAGGAAACAACCAATAAAATGCAGAGACAGCTTACATAATGGAAAACATCTTAGTCAGAGGACGAGTATCTAGAATATATAAAGAACTCAAAAAACAGATCCCACAAAAAAAGACTCAAAAAATGAGCAAGTGAAATCATACCAATTTTTCATAAGAAGAACTACCTGTAGCCTCTGAACACATGAAAAAATGCTCAACATCTCTGGCTATTAGAGAAATTCAAATTAAAACAGCAATGAGATTCCATTTTACTCTTGAAAGAATGACTGTCATCAAGAAATCAATAATAAATGCTGGGGAGGCTACAGGGAACAAAGAACCTTTCTCCATTGTTGGTGAGAATATAAAATAGTAGAAACTGTGGAAATCAGTGTGGAGATCCTTCAAAAAACTGAAAGTAAATTTTATTTGATCCAGCTATTCCCCTTCTAGGTATCTTCCCAAAAGAGTTAAGGACATCATATCACAGTGATACATACATACTCATGTTTATAGCAGCACAGCTCATAGTAGCTAAATTTTAGAAGAGGCCAATATGTCTTTCAACAGATGAATGAATAAAGAAAATGTGGCATATATACACACAGTGAAGTACTACTCTAACATAAAGAAAGATAAATTTGACTCATTTATAAGCAAATGGAGGTAACTTGTGACCATAATGGTAAGTGAAATAAATCAGACACGCAGCTTAAACACATCGTTTCTCTTATCTGAGGAACTCAAAGTAATTTAAAAAGCAAATTAAATTATTACTGGTAACTAAGTTAGAAATTAATATACAGTTGGAGAGGTACTGGACGCAAGGAAATCAGTAAAAAATAAAGACAGAATTGTGGCTAGAGGCACATCTGAAGGCAGCAAGACCTCAAGATATAAAGTCACAATGGCCAGACTTGCTTACTTCCTTAAGGAATACTTGAAATTTCAGACGATACTGTAATTGGACCACCCAGTCCATTAAGCCCAGATATGTGTTAGATCCAGATGGGTGACCAGAACACCTGGACCCATTTCTTCCCTAAAATGTTCCTTTGACCCACTGTACCAATCTCCTGATTTTGCACCCACCTTGTGATTTTGCACTATAAAACATTCTTGGAGGAATGACCTCCTTGGCAACCCACTTGGGATTCCTGCCTCTCAAGAGCTATTCCTGTTCCCCAATAAACCTTTCCTACTCTTAACCTCCTTTGTCCTTTGGAATTCATTCTTCAATTTCAGGAGACACAAACATCTAGCAGGTTAGGAGTTTATTTCTCCTATATCAAAAGGATGGCTAATAGGAATCAGGGAAATAGATCTTTTACAAACGGAAAAGGGATCTAGAGATGGAGGAAGTGGGGAAGAGAGGATAGTGGAAGGCGAAGGAAAACTAAAATATGTCATGCACATGTACCAACTCCTCGTAATGAGTGTAATCACTATGTACTGTAAATATATACTAATAAAAATAAAAAGAGAATATTTTCTGAATCTATACTGAATTCTTTTGGATATGAATTAAATTTTAGAAAATTATCTGCAACTGAGACAAAATATAGTTAGAAGTGAGACAAAGAAAATAATTTTAAATTTGTATTTTCAATAAAAACTGCAGGATTAAGATCACATACCCAGTCAAAAAAATTCCTAAGGTCCTTAAAGACACGGTAAATTTGGGCTATTCCCTTTTGCCTGAAAATGGACTCTGGCCATTCCATTTTACCAGCAGATGGCAGGCCTCAAACTTGCAGTGATCCTCCTGCCTCAGGCTCCTGAATGCTGGGATTACAGGTGTGTGCCACCATGCCTGGCTCTGCAATCCTATTTTCATAGATTCACAAGTTATAGAGATTTCTACCTCCAAATCTCTCACACATAAACCTAGCCCCAAACTATGATGCACTTCTTTCTCTTAAAGACCAACAATCCATTTCTTTGAGTATATACTTTAAAAATTCTGCCTAAAAGAATCCCTTTACACCTCTAATTCCTGAAAATTATTTTTCCACAATGGGAATAAATGAACCCGAAACTTACTCTACAGGTAAGGTGCAATTAGGCTCCTTATCTCTGCATTGGGAACCTCCTTGGACCCTGCTTGGCAACATTTCTCTTGGTGAGCCAATCAGGACGTGAAAAGGCATCAGGCCAGTGAGTCTGACAATATTAAGTTAGATGAAATTAATATACAGTCAGAGAGGGATTGGGCCCTCAAGGAAGTCAGCACAAAAAAATGAAGACATCAGAATTGTGGATAAAGGCAAATCTGAAGAGAGCTAGGCCTCAGGATGGAAAAGCAATAGACAGGCTTGCATGTCTCCTTGGAGATAAACAGCAACTTGAGATTATACTATAATTAGTACCACCTGGTCCAGTAAGCCCAGCTAGGCATCAGACACATAGGTGGGTGACCAGAACACCTGAACCTATACTTCCCTCCCTTTCCAAGAATTCCTTTGAACTCTCCATGTACCCTTGCTATGTGACTCGTTTACCTGCTGGATCATGTTAGCTAAGCAGTTATACTTGTAATCCTACAGGTTGACTGTAATCTGACCCATGTTATACCCATGATGTGATTTTGCTCTATAAATTACCCGATGGAGGGCCTCAGAGGCCACCCATTCAAGACTCATTCTGTCTCTCAGGAGTTTCTCTTAATCTTTCCCACTTTTAACCCTCCTCTGTCCCTTGGAATTCATTCTTCTATATTTGAGTGACATGAACTTTGCAGATCTGACATCCAGCAGGCCGGGAGTTATATTCTTCATATATCAATAAATCCAGCCAAAGGTTTTTCTTTTTTTTTTTTTTGCCACTTCCCCAACCTCTTTCCCTTTGATGCATAGCTTATTTGTTTCTTCATTTCTCTCCCTTCTGCACATGTGCTTTACCTTCCTTTATCTTCCATCTGTCTGGAATCTCTAATCATTTAACTTTTTCTGATGTATGTTAGTAAGGAGAGGCAGGGAGCTAGAGGGTATAGGAAGATCAGTGGGGGCTAAGAAGCTCCGAGTTTTTCTCATGGCTCCAGAGGACAGTTATTTTGCTTCTTCTTTGGTGAGAGAGAGGTTCCCTCCCAGTGTGTCCCATGTGTGTGCTGATGCTGATCAAAGAGGAGGAGGAGGAGGAGGAAAGTAAGTAGTGTCCATACTGTTGGGCTGACAAAGGTCCAAACCTCTGCTGGTTTCCCTTCTCCTCTGGCCAGTAGTACCATGTTGGGAAGGGGAGAGGGGATGTGCATGCTCCTTGTGTTTTCTGCTGATACACTGAGAGGAAGGGATAGATAGGGAGCTGGTGACATGGCAGGACCATTTCACTCTCCTCCTCAGCCAGCAACTCTGGGCTGTGTTGGGGAGGAAGAGGACAGTTGGGCCCCATACCTTAAGGATGTGTGCTCTCAGGACTTTGCCCACAGGCCCCCACTTTCAAGCAGCTGTCCATGGTGATCTGCCGTAACCTTCTTGGATCCTAAAGCTACCTGTTTTACCCCTGCTAATGTCTTTTTGCGAGCACAGTACTCTACTGGGGAGGGTAAGTAGAGAGGGAATATTCCTATGCTTTCAAAAAAAAAAAAAAAAGCCATATGGTCAAGCAAGAGTGTGACCCCTACCAGGAAATGACAAAACCAGTGGAGTAAAAACTAGAGGAGCTAAGAGACTCCTCATAAAGCCCCAAAGTAGCCCCTAAGGAGGCTTAACTGACCTTAACAAATAGACAGATAAGTTTTTACTGACACAGTCTTAAACACCACATAGGAAAGTTTAACAAAAAACCCAATTAGAGTAATAGTAACATTAAACAAAAAGCTAGCTTAGATATAAAAAATGGGCTCCAAACACTGCACTAGCCCCTACTGGCAATCTCTAGCTACACTTACAACATCTTAACTTACAGCCATAAGAGGTCATGGTTCATAGTCACACTAGCTCTTCCAAAAATGCATCCTTCAGCCTGTCTTACTCTACTGTCATTATTTTTAGTGTACTTTTAAGTACCCATCAGATAAAGATTTGGCTTCTTTAGAGATGTACCAATAACATAAAAATGGCGATATAAATATTCTAGCTTCTAAGCTTTGTTATCTTTGTGGGATAAACTAATTTTCTGTTATTTACTTCAGACTTTATACATATATTATCTGGAGCCAATCACTACAAAAGATCTTCAGGTCTACAAAATAGAGGGCAGATGCAGGTCTGAGCACTGTAATAAAAATTTTAATGGCCCGATAGTTACATGAAAACATAGGTATCTTTTATTTAGTATACTTTGGCCATTATTATAATTAAAATTTTTCTCACTAATAGAGGACTCTATATACTATTCTCCACCTCTTGTACTTACACAAACATCTCAAGACACAGAAGTTAATATTAAAGAGAATTCACCATTGCTTTTAATCTTTCTTTTTTGCGCCTTAACATGATTCTACATTTATATCTTCCCAACTTCTCCATTTCAGTCAAGCTGATGCTCACCTGTGCTATTATTAAAACAATACCGTATATACTCTTGAAAACTCTACTATATTACAAAACATACATTCACGAATTAACACAATGTCAGATTCTAATAAAATCCTTTATGCATCTGACTAGTTCTGACAATTTTTTTCCTGTGACAGGTGTAGGGAACCTGCAACTTATTTTACAGGTAGAATAGGCTTAGGTCCCTTATCTCCACTTTAGGAACTTCCTCAAACGCCATTTGGTGACACAACTGTGAAGGTTAAGTTTAATACATTTCCCTTACTAGAGACACTAAATATTAAAAGCTTATTTCTTAAGTTCAAAAATTATTTTTGTAAGAAATACATGAGGATCCTAGTGTTCCAAATTCTGAAAACCTATATAAGAAAAGCTGAGACTTAATCACTCTTTTAAAGAACTATCACATGGCTACATGAATAATACATTTCTTGGTATCAGTATGGCAAATTCACATAGTTTTGGAATTAAAACAGACTGTATTTATTAACTAACTACCCTCCTCCAAGGAGCCCTAAGAAAGGGTGCCACAGATCTCCTGAATCTCTCTGAAATGTTCAACATTAGACCCAAAACATAATATAGAAAGCAAGGGACAAGAATTACACGCAATCGCTTTAGATACAAGGGAGGAACTTACATAACCTGTCATGGGTTTTTTTTTGTTGTTGTTGTTGTTTTTTTTTTTTGTGGTGCCGGGGATCAAACTCAGGCCCTTGTGCTTGCAAGGCAAGCACTCTAATCACTGAGCTAAATCCCCAGCCCCTGTCATGGGTTTTTGTATACATCTCATTCTAAAAATGTGCCAACATTCAATTTTAGTCCTTAGCTAATTTACCTAAATAATTTACGTTAAATAATTCCCAAATTTCATGCTTACTTAAAGCAAAAATCTAAATTATAGCAAGTCTATGTGGGTTGGCCAAATGTAACAATATTTAAGTAAACTTGATATTTTAACTTGAAGTAATATTTTATTACCTAATTCCAAAACATCTGAAGGATCAAGACGTAAACTCTTAGTGCAAATTTGATTCACCTTCTTCTCCAAAACTGTTGTATCTTTCACTTGTGAGTATTTCCGAATGTAGAAGTGGCAAGGATGTAGGACATGGCTTACAAAAACCAGCTCAGGAGAACCTGGATAAGAATCAATATTAAAACACCATCATTAAAATGTGAGCTATGAATGGAAGGGAGGGGAGGGGAAGGGGGGAAGAGGGGGGAAAACCAAGATGTATCATGTACAGGTACAAAATAACCATGTTGATTATGATCATTATGTATGCAATGTACCAATACATGTTCTTGGTAAAAAATAATAAAAAAATTAAAAAAAAAATGTGAGCTAGGTTAGCTAGCTCAAGGCCCTGAGTGTGATCCCCAGCAACAACAACAACAAAAAAAGTGAGTTAGGGAAGAACTCATAAAAGGTAATCAACTGTAATATCCTCTAAAATAACAAGTGTCTATAACATTGAAACTATAGAATACTTAGGCTTTATGAGAGTTCAAACCCAAAATGTCTGACAAAACAAATGGACCACTTTCAACAAATGAATTTTTTTTTAACCAATGAATTCTTTAGTAACCAGAACTGCAAACACTTTGTCTAACTTATAAATTATGTGATTCTATAAGTAGAATCACAGTTCATATGGGCAAATAGGTTCTAAAGTCCTAATATATGCTTAGCCTTATTAGAAAACTTCAGAATGTATTTATGAACATGTATGGAACTCAGGATGTAATGAGAAGGGTGAAATGGATCTTCAACCACTTAACAGTTTACCCTGAGTGGCACTCAGGCAGTGGGTTTGTTTATGTACTCACTATCCCAAGTGCTACTCAAGCAGATGCCATTTCAACCAGTGGATTCTTGAATTGAATAAATTTGATAAAATTGTCATTTTTATATTTCCTGTTATCTTACAAAAATTAACAAAAAAATAAACAATTTTCGGTCATCCTGTATTTAAATAATTGGACTGGTAAGCAGTTAAAATTTAGGATTTTTTTCTTTCAGAGATAAGCTACTTCTCAATTTCCTCATGCTGAGAGCAGAAACTGCCCTCCTCTCCTCAGCTCACATCAATGAACAGAGAAACTAGTGCCTCTGTCAGAAAACTATCAATCTGAGAGGAACATGCAGATTCTGGGCCCAGGGTAGCAAGGTCTGGTTTTCTTTCCACAAAGCAGAGGAGGGAACCAAGGAGGGCTGGGGGATGAAATAGCACAAAATCTCCCTTGTCCACTGTCTCTTTCTCCTAATAAAAATCCCTGTTCATCTACACAAGTTGAAGCAAAGACCTGAGGCAAAAGTCTTTTTGTTGCCTTCAGAGTCAGCTTTTTCCTTTCATTAGAAGTGCCTTCTTTATTTCTTGGGAGCAATGGGCAGTATGGACCTCAACAGCTGGTAACAAGAATCCCATTGATAATGATTAGGTTTTGAGGACAGCCCACAAAAGCCAGTCCAATCTATACCATATCTACAGAACTAAGATAGTTTATAGCTACCTTATATCTCAAGTCTTATAAATCTGGTTAGAGAGGTGTGCAAAAGTGTCTGGGCAAAGTCAAAGTGTTGAGTAGCATTTAAGGCAATGTGTGTGGTCTGGGGAGGTGGATCAGAAAGAAATAATGACAGTGAGAGTAATTAAACCAAGTGTGTCTTCTGGCACAAAATGGTCTCCAAAGTACAATGTTAAGGAAGGAACGTCAAAAAACAATGTGTGTGGTAAAATAGGATTTAAAAAAACCTAGGTTAGAAAAAGACTAGAAAATCAAGATTTTAAAATTGTACAATTGTACTTTTAAAAAATACTGCAGCTTTAGAACAAGCTTTT
Organism: Hystrix cristata; assembly: GCA_004026905.1. NCBI lineage: Eukaryota > Metazoa > Chordata > Mammalia > Rodentia > Hystricidae > Hystrix > Hystrix cristata. Next base: position 1,352 of record PVJO010003167.1, on the reverse strand, counting down.
TTCTTGCTTTTAGATGCCACCTTAGTGTGTGACCTATTTCCTTCTATCGTTATAGAGAACAGTGTTAAATTTCTAAAGGTCTTTTACAATAACCTGTACATTTCAGGGTACTAGACCCTTTTAATCTGTAAATCGCTCTTTTTTTCTAGACCAGAAAACATTGGAGACAGCATGTCTCAACTTTAAACAGCGTATCTCCACTTAAAACCGACATAGATGGCTTGCGCTGTAACCTGGCAGACAGTGAGAATGGACACCTGAGATCACTCATCTTGAAGACAGCCTTTAAAGATGCTCTACTCTGGTTTGTAACATGCCTCATGTCTTTGAGCACCTGCACTCTGCTCTTGGACGCATCCTATACCTCCTCCTAATAAATCCTTCTCATGCTTCTTTTATTGAAGTGTCATAAAAATTCTTTTCCTGGACTAGAGTCAGCATATCTACAAATCTATTTAAAGGGGTACGTTAAGTTCCTTATTTCAGCCTTAGAGACCCTCAGACCCAGCCTAGTCACATGTGGTATGTTGTGCTTCGGGTTTTAAAAAGAGAGAGGACAAAGAAAGAGAAAAAAACTAAGGTAGAAAAATAATCTATGTGTATTTATTTGTTATGCATAAAAAAACTGTAAGGGAAGGAAGGACTAAATAGAATGGGAATAGGGCAGGGTGAAATTTCAGAGTATTTTAATTAATTTTTTGAACAAATTTATATCTAATTCTTGAACGAAGACTAGAAGGCATGGAATTGAATACAGCCAAGTGTAGAAACATGACAGAAAGTAAACGAATGGATGAATTTTTTTTTAATGTTAGAAGTAGAGCCAGCCTTTTATTGAATATTTTTTCTTAAAGAATTTAGGATCTACAAAGGTCTAACATCTGGAATACACAAAGAACTCAAAAAAATTAAACCTCTCAAATTTAAAGACCCAACCCAAAAATGGGCAACTGAAATGAACAAACATTTCTCAGATGAAGAAATAAAAATGGCAAATAAATATATGAAAAAATGTTCAACATCACTAGTCATCCGAGAGATGCAAATCAAAACAACGTTAAGATTCCACCTCACTCCAGAAAGAACTGTGTATATGGAAAAATCAACCAATAACAAATGCTGGAGGGGTTGTGGGAAAAAAGGAACACTCCTCCACTGCTGGTGGGAATGTAGATTGGTCCAGCCACTGTGAAAATCAATATGGAGATTCCTCAAAAAACTACAACTGGAGGTTCCATTTGACCCAGCTATTCCCCTACTGGGGATCTTCCCAGAAGAATTAAAATCGTCATACCACAAGGACGTATGCACCACCATGTTCATAGCAACACAATTTGTAATAGCTAAGTCTT
>PVJO010003166.1:0-129100 GCA_004026905.1 Hystrix cristata | reverse complement strand
TACTACACTGCCATAAAAAAGGATAAACTAGAGTCATTCATATATAAATGGATGTTCCTTGAGAACATACTCTTAAGTGAAATAAATCAGACACTCATGAGCACACATCAAATTGTTTCTCTGATATGAGAAACCATAACTGTAAATAAGGACAAAGAGGTGTAATAGATATTATATAAAAGGAGGATGGTGTGCAGAGAAGAGGAGTACTAGAAGGAAAGAAGGGGAAAAGCAAAAAGGCAACAGGGGAAAGAGAGGGGAAAGGGAAAATATGGAAAATGATGAATGAACCTGCTGTAAATAGGGAGGGAGGGAACAGAGGGGAGGGGCGGGGGAGAGAGGGGAGAACCAAGATGCATCATGTATAGGTACAGAATAAATGTAATGAATGTGACCATTGTATCTAGAATGTACCAATACATGTTCTTGGTTTAAAATAGAAAAAAAAATGAAAGTCGTGCACCTCTCATTTATTTTCATACGGGAGAGTGAAGAGCAATTTCTACGAATTTCAAAGCATTCATTTAAAATAGTGTTTAATTCTCCTTTTAGTTAAAGTGTTTTATGTTGTGGTGAAACAAATTTATCCAAGTATTTCACAGTTTTCCCCAGGTCCTCTAAATTTAATCTCACTAAAGTTTACTGTGGTTTTTTTTTGTGTGTGTTTTTTTAGCTCTTCCTTGTTTCTCTCTTTAGCAAATGCACAGCACTCCCGTCATTTTCAGTCATGTTTTTGGTGCCAATTTTGCCCTTGCTATTTTCAATATTTCTACTTAAAAATCAGATTCAGGGTGTTAAGAACAAAATGAGGAAAGGCTTCCCATACTAAGGAAGGGCTTGAGATGGCAAAAGAAGCTGGTGTTTCAAAAGCAAGTAGAATCATTTCACAGAAAGATTTACCTTCTTTCTCTTGTTCTTTGGGAAACAAAACTGCAGTTGAGATGGTTTTCTGCCTCAGTTAGCTTTTTGCCCAACAATATCGTTAGCTGAACAAAATGACAACCACATCAGCCACTGGCACTGTGTGACTGGCTGGGTTCCAAGTCCACCGGCTCTTGCATTCACAGTGCAGTACCCCCAAACCCCATGCAGATCTGGGTTCTTCTTTCAGATGGCCAAGGTACAGTTTTGCGTGCTCTTTATGCCTGAGAGCGCTCCCTATGGACAGGATTGAGTGCTGTCTAGGCACTTAGAGTTGGGCTCCCACAGCGGTGCAGATGGATCCCCTCTGGAGCCTGGTCTTCACCCGGTGACAAACCTTTCCCTCTGCAAATATCTGTGGTCCGTGTCATGTCTGCTAAGACCTGACCTGGAGCCCAAACACCCTTTAGCACACATGTGTCGCTTTGCCTCTGACTGATGGCTACACATTATCAAGAGCTCTTTCTGCCACCATGCTGTGTTCAGAGTCAGAGTATTATGGGACAAGCAGCGCTTAAAGGCAGGGGATAGCCAGGGCCTGAGTACAGCACAGGTAGTAGACCCTCCAGGAAGAGTCCCAGGAAGACTCTTCTGCCCTGTTGGTGTAGTGGAGGATGGTAGGTGGAGTGTGAGCGGGCGCACAGCTGCTCTTTCTAAAACTGCGTCACACGAAGGTGTGATCCTCCTCGTGTGATAAGACAGTCACAAAGATCCCAAGTGGATCCCCATCTGAGGGCCCTACAGGGATCAGTAGGTGGGGCTGGGAGAGAAAGTGGCCTGGGGTGGAGGACTGGGGTATGAGCTTCTGTTTCCACCTCGCGGGAGCTGTAGGAAGTTGTGGCAAGAAGGCAATGGATGCCTCAGACTTTGAGGATGGCAGTCCAGGGATTATTTGAGAAAACCCAGGGGCCTCTTGGCTCTGGGGGGAAGGTCTCACATCAGGCCTCCTCTGTCCACTTTTGGAGATGGTTCCCCATACCCTGGCCTGGGCTTCAGACCTCTGCCCAGTTATGACAACATCAAAGTTGGATTCCTATTGGATGGGGAGGAAGATTTGAATTAAACACTGCTGTCCTTTGCAGCAGTGTGCTTGTTACTTTACTTGCTTTTGCATCCAGTCTAGTTTCTCTGGAAAAGTCCCTCGACTAGAATTCTATTCACTTCAGTGGAGATGTACTATAAACTTGTGACCCCCATCATAGAATAGGGCAAAAAGTAGGTAAACATGAGATTTACTTCCCAAAGTAGATTTAACTTAAATCAGAAGGATTATAAGAACAAACCAGAGACACCTGCAGATCCACAGTTCCATTTATTCACTGTTGCAGTTGTGCAGAGCAGCAAGGGCAACCAGGTCTAGAGACAACACGTTAGACAAGCTTCACATTCCAAACATACCTGGGCATCGCATGCCTCTGGAATTCTAGGTTTGGGGGCACAGCTGGCTTTGAGAGGCTTTGTTTCAGCCCTCACCTGTGGTGAGTCAACCTGATCCCCACCAGGCTGCCCTGGAAAGGGCTTCTGGCCTGTGCTGGGATCTCCTTGGTCTACGTTCTGCCCCCAATGGAAAGAGGGTCTTACTAGGGGAAGGGGGTCCTTCCCCACAGGCTGCATCCACTGTCAGGTGCTTCTGACCAGATCCCAGAGCCCAGCATTCAACACTCACCACCCACCCTGGTACAGGATGGAAATTGGGGGTGACACTGGCTAGGCTGTCAGGGAGAGTTGTACTAAGATGTCCCTCCATCCTCTAAGAGCATAAACACCACACATTCTACAGACCCCTGTAGGAACTTGCCTCCTTGCAGTTAAGAGAGGCAGCAATTAAGTGTCCTCTACCTCCCAGAAGTAACATAAGTGCCACTTGGTCTTTTTCCACCGATTCCTGGTGCTGAGGTCGGCCAGTATCCTGTAGTGTCCCCTTGGCAGATGGGCTGCTGCTGCTGACTTCAGTATTTTGAGGGTATTTCCACATATTTGGCGGGTGACACTTCTGTAGGCCTGTCTCTTTTGGATGTACTGGTTTGGAAACAACAATTAAAATATTTTAGTCCACATTTAATTAAATAGGATTAAAATGTTTCATGAATTTCATATTATGATCTAACCATTGACCTTGGGGAGAATTGCAGTGGTTTAAACTGATGGATTTTTCTCATATTTTCATAGAAATTTGTGGAGTTTGTGTTTTCTGAACTCAGCAAACACATTAATATTTTTTCTTTTGATCTGAAAACAGTGGGCCTGTCTTTCCTTTTAACAAAACCTCTGGCATTGAATAAAAGAGCCAGAAAAAAGTTACATGCCAGGAGACCTTGGAACTATTTTGAGATTTCTGGAAACAAAAATCATAACAGATATCTGACAAAAGCAACTTCCTTAAAGATTCTTGAGGCCAAGATCTCTGTGGTGGATCCATCAGTGTCCACTACGGGATGCTTCCTGGTTCTAGTCATTGTCCTCTGTTGCACACTGCCCCCTTAGCAGTGTGACACTGCGGAGATGCCCAAGTGCCACTGGTGGTCTCTGCAGGCAGGTGAGCTCTTGATGCAGGAAAGACCGTGAGGCAAGGTGCCCATCCATGACCAAGGTGCCAGGCTCTTGTCCTACCCCAGTGGTAGTGAATGGACGGTTGTTGCCATAACCATTGGGATGAGGTATAGACCTATGCAAGCCTCCAGGGACACAGAAGCAGAGTGCATCCTGGCCACAGTGTCCTTGTTGTCACAGCGAGCTCTGGCTTCTGAGGCCTTCATCCAGGTCTGGCTCGAGGACTCGACACCATGGTGTGATGGCGGCTTCTCTGAGGTGGGCAGGTGCATGGTCTATACCTGCTGCTTGCCCCCAGAACAAGGAACTGTATCATACCAGCCCTGAGAATTCTTCCTGTTTGAAGGAAGTCATACCCAAAAGCCATTATATGGTTGTATGCATATAAAATGTCTGGAATGGCAAGCGCAAAGTCCAGAAAGTGGAGCCATAATTCTAGGAGTTGGAGGCAGTAAAGGGTGGCTCCTTGCTGGACATGAAGCTTCCTTTCAGGATGATGGGATGCCCTGGAGAAGACAGTGTGCTGATGACAGCGATGTGGTTACACAATGCTGAGCGTGTACTAATTGCCATGAATGGCACACTTCAAAATGGTTAAAAATGGTAGATTTTATGTTATATGTAGTTGTACCACAATAAAAAAATTATTTTGTTTGTATTTTGAGGATTTCAGAACCAAAAAATGAGGAATAAAGTGCCCAGAGTGAAATCCCCAGAAGGTCCTGAACACAGGGCGTCTGTTTAATTTTTAATTTAATTACAATAAACATAAAGAGTAGAAGAGTGTATTTTTAATTTAATTACAATAAGCATAAAGAGTGTATCATCTGTAAATTTTCAAGAAGAGAATGTTGAATATGTCTGTTCTAGTCATTAAAATGTGATTGAAAAGTTAGAAGGTTTGGAAGAATAAGGTTGAAGTCGTGTATGTTACTTTGATTTCTTTAGTTCAGGGTGTGCGTATGTTACCCACCCGATTGTTTAAAGTGGCATTAAGAGTCTGGGAGAGATTTTGAGGGCCTTGAGAATGGATTTGTCCTGGTTTGTGCTTCTTGGTCCACTTGTTTAGTGGTCTTGCCCAGACTTCTCCGCAGTGAGGCCCTTGTGCCTGATTTAACACCGAGTATCTGTAATTAGAAACGACAGATAGATGGCCTGAGCTAACCTGGGTTGCTCAGAAGGTAACGACAGGCTTGTTTTGAGGGGTGTTTTCCACGGACCCTGTAATTTTGTGCTGCTGTCTTCATTTCTCCTATGACTAGTCAGCAATATTTTGGACGTGAACTTGGAATTTAATATCCTGTTAAACACACGAGCTGCAGGTTTGAGACCAATCTAACCAGTGGCAAATGTGAAGTCTTTAAAAGAAGTCTGAGCCAGGATTGGAGCCCGCAAGTTGCTTGGAAAATTTATGCTTTTCTGGCATGTTCTAAGTTAGTTCAAATATGAGGAATAATTTATGGCTCCATCTCTACCCGGGTTGAGACCTTGCAAGATGCAACTCAGATCACTTTTCCTTTTAGGCAGTCAAACCACAGGTTGGACTAAAAAAACGAGGCAAGCTCAGCATAGCAGTGACTTCTAAGTGAACACAGACTACATCTAAACCACTGAGTGCTGCCGGGTACTGGCCGGCCGCCCATGTCAGGCCCGAGCTGGAGCTGCAGAGGAGCCAGTGGCCCTGGTCCCATCAGAGGCCCAGATGAGTCCAGAAGAAGCTAGGGTCTCTCGGCCAATGGCAGGAGAAACGCCAAGCTGCAGAGCCTAGCTGGAGCTCAGGGTGGCAGCGCCTCCTCACCAGGTGTTTTTAATCATCGGGCAGCGAGGGATTGCCGTCTGAGGACGGGGCCTAGCTGCATGCGGAGAGGCATCTCTCAGACCTGGACACAAGTTACCTGGATCGGGAAGCACAAAGAACATGGAGACGGCTGCTCCTGTCAAATTCTAACATTGACAGGAGGTACGTCACGCGGTGGCATCCTCTGGCACAAGTCCAGGAGCAGGGACAAGATCCTCCTGACAGCAGAGAGCTCAGCGCTGGATTGTCGTCAGCCCCCCTCCTGCTGGACCAGGGAGCTATGCACCTGTGACTCTTGGATGTCAGATGTGGCCTGAGTCCAGTTCGGATCACACAGACAAGAAGCAGTTTCACTCCCAGCCTCACGGACTCTGCTGATCGCTCATGTATTATGGCAGCCTCCTGCTTTGCGTAATTAAATATGTCACCAGGACACAGTGATTTAACCTGGACATATGGCCGTTGAGGACAGAGTGGGAGTCCACGAAGGAGAGTAGCCCCTTTTATCTATTTGATTATCAGGTTTTCCAAATGAAGTTGAAAGGGGTGGGAGCTTTGTCTGGACTTTTGGATCTTGGGTATGCAAGATACAGAACAAAGAGAAAGAGTATCACTTAGCTCAGAGGCTGTGACGGGGGGTGAAAGGACCCCACCCCATGAAGTGTCCTCACACTGCTTCCCCGGTCAGTTCTATGTGGTCTGAATTTACCTCAGTCCCTGGACTTGTGCCATTGCATCTGGACCCAGTCCTGGCCTGCTGGTGGACGCCTGTGGCTGTGGCCCTCCTTCCCAGGAGCAGGGGCCACTTGCTTCCCACACCCTGGAAAACTTCCCTGAGACTCCGCCTCCCTCTCACTCATGCCCGGAGAGCCACCTGCTCTCCTTGCCTCCACAGAGGGTAGAAGCACTGGCTCTGATGAGGAGCCCCTGCCAACCTGGGCGGCCCCTCGTCCATGACCTCATTGCATAACCTTCCGCCCCATTCTCCCTGCAGATGTGTCCAGGTGTGTGGCTGAGAGGAAGTACACCCAGGAGCAGGCCCGGAAGGAGCTGCAGCAGGTGTTCATCCCGGAGTGCAACGAGGATGGCACCTATAGCCAGGTGACTGTGGGGTTTCTGTGCAGCTGAGGGTGGGGAACGCAGGGGAAGACGGACCACCCCGGCCCACCCTGGACCTTGGAAGTGAGGTCCCGATGGAGTAGATGTGTAAGTGGGTACCTCTGTGCCTCAGGTGGTGGAGACCTCTGTGAACCTGCACAGGGCAGCGTACTTAGGAGGCTCACCAGACCACGCTGACCAGATCGGTGCTGAGAATTTAATTTTAGCTTAATTTCCATGGTGGAGCGCTTGGGCCAAGAGCCATAGATAGCATCAGTGTAGCGTGCGCTCCTGGCTTGGCCCAACACTGACCCGTTGGGATCCGTTGGGATCCGTTGGGATGAGGGTTGGAAGCCGGCCACACTGTGCTGTGCTGTGCCTGTGGTCAAGTTGTTAGTCAAAGGCAGGCAATAACCTGAGTCCCTTTCGGGAGAGTGCTAACACTGTTACTGCAGTCTTGGTGTGGTTTGGGTGGAATGACAAGCGAGGTGACGGTGTAGGCCTCCGTGTCCTACTCTAGTCGCTTGGCCTTTGACAGATTAGGAAGGAGAGGAGCCAAGGGGCATTTTCTCTACAGCCCTTGTCTTGGGCAGGCCCAGGGGGCACCATGGAAAGGCACCCTGCTGGCCACCAGAGGTCTGTCTCCTCTCCTGGACTCTGCCAGGAGCTGACTGAGTGGCACCGAGCGAGTCTGCTTGCTCCACAGGCCTCAGTTTCCCCATATGTGAGACGAGAGCCAGGGCTCCGTCTGGAGGAAGGCTCTGACTACAGGTTGCCCCTTCTCAGTGTCCTGATAGAAGGCAGTGCCACCTCCCTCAGTGCCCACAGGCTCCAGAGAGGCACCGGCGTCCAGGCCTCCTGTGAAGTGGCACCGCACAGGCAGGTGGCCTTGCGGGAGCTCAGCCTGTGTCCTCTCTCGGCAGGTGCAGTGTCACAGCTACACGGGGTACTGCTGGTGCGTCACACCCAATGGAAGGCCAGTGAGTGGCACCGCTGTGGCCCACAAGACTCCCCGCTGTCCGGGTAGGTCGGACCAGACGCGGCTCCTGGGAAACCAGAGTGTTGTTCCCTGTCATACTCTTACTTATGCTCAGTCATAATTCAAAAGGGAATTCAGTTTGAATGGAACTGAGTAATCATGGGAATGAGACAAGGTCAGTGGACAAATCCTAAAGTAGCATTAAAAGCTGTTGAAGCTATTACTAAGGGAAAAAAGCAAAGATATGTGTGTATTATATATGCACGCATAAGGCAGAGGTTAACTGACCAGAGCAAAACTATATATATATATATAATATATATATAAAATATATATATACACACACACATGCACACATCTATTTACAAATATACGTACACACATATATGTACATATGTGTGCACGGGGTAGAGGTGAAATCACTGAAAAATGACACCCCAGTTTGAATCATGGAAGGTTACGATGATTCGGGAATCTCCAATTTTTAAAAAACAACAGTCACAAAGACTGTAGTCACCAGTAGAAATGTTTTCTTTGGCCAAAAAAGTGAAATTTTATGGTTTTGTATATGTATTTTTTCAAAGAGAAAACGGATCATTCTCCACGTGTCAGTTTCCAGAGGGTTTATTTGTGCTATTTTATTACTCATAACAGGCCGTGATGTACTGAGAATAATAAAACTGGCAGGATAATAATCTATAAAATGGTCTTTTTCCATTAGTATTTTACCAAAAGTGCTATAAATGATTTTGATCCTTTTTATTCGAAATGGTCTGTATTCTGGGCTTGATTCATTTGCTGGGGAGACCTATCAAACCTGTGAAGAAATTTCATTACATAGCTACCCAGAATTCTGAGATTATACGCGTGAAAACAGGGACAACGTATCATCTTATAACAAAATAAAGTACAAAACATTGTCCCCAGTTTTTCATGTAAAGAATCAAAATGTGCGTTTAGAGTTCAATTTTAGACTCTCTATTTAGGGCACAGGCCTCTTCTAATGGGCAATTCTGTTCCTTATTTGGACACCTGTGGGGCAGCCAGGGAGCCAGGCCACTGGTTAGAACCCATGACCACAGAGGGCCTCATAAGCAAGATGACATCCATAATTAACAGTAACACAAACCACAGTATTCAAAGCAACACTTAAAAGACATGTGGTGTGCGTTCTGTGGAATTAAAATGTATCAAGTTTTTCAAAACTGTCTGGCCATCCAAAATCTTTTTTAAAGTGCTGAAAAAATATGTTCAGTCAGCTAACATTTAGATTTAATAGTTCTTTTCCAAACTCATGGAAGGCATGGAAGAAAGACAAAAATTAGTACTGCCGGCTTTGTCCCCCGAGTGAATCCCTTCTTGGAAAGACCCTTTCACCTGCTGCTCCCTTCACACATGCAGCCATGTTTGCCATGGAAGCTCATGGAAGAGGCTTGTGGTTTCACAAAGGAGAAAGCAGCAGGAATCAGTGATCTTAGTGATACTGTTTGAAAAATTAAGTACTGCATGAAAGACCTTTCTTAGAAAACCATTGCAAACTCGGCTGAATTTTGTACAACAGCCAAATCATGCTTTGTTTCTGGAATCAAATCTCTGGGCTGTTCACTTAGATTATTTTTCTAACCTGCTCTTAGTAACAGCTGAGTGCATGGAAATGCTCTATTTTTCCCAGTTCACACTGATTTTTTGGTCCAGGAGATGGAGAAGAGAAGAGAAAGTACTGTCTTTTTGCTTCGCTGTCTGGTATTCAGTATATGGGAAATGCAAAGTGACTTGGGTGAGAAGGCAGTGTAGACTGGGTAGGTTCTTCTGCAGGCTGTGTGTGCCTGAGACAAGTGCTTGTTCTCCTGCATGTGGCTGGCGTCCTTCTCTTCCTGGTCGGCAGCACCGACATGCTCTGTGGCTTCCACAGAGCTACCAGAGAATCCTTTAGTCTCTGCTGTGTTCCATGCCCATATTCTGTGAGCATGTAGGCAAGCAAGTGGGTACTAACCCTTCTGGAAATTTTGTACAGTTGTGGGGAATCGCTGAGAGGAGTTTGCAATTCAAGGGAGATCATGGGCGGACTGAGTCTACCTATCTTCCTTCACACTTGCATGTCAAGAGTTTATAACATGCAAGTGTGAAGGAAGATAGGTTTATTTTTGTCTTATGTAATTCAATTTCTTCCCACGTGTTGATCTTGCCCACCAAAATAATGCAGAAAAGTAGTTGTGGGTTGTCAGTTTTCATTAGATTATGATTAATAATGGGGCCACTGTGGCCCATGTTTTATCTGCAGACACCAGGGGGGGCCACTCTCAACACAGCCTCAGACCCTCACTGAGCAGTCAGCTGATACACAGTAAGGCTGATGTTCATTACCTACCATCTGGAAAAATGGGAATCATTTTCATCAAGCTCATTAACACGTTAACAACGGGGCTATAATTCCTATGTCTCGCTGCCGAGATGGAGACCCTGAACATTGGTGGTACATGCATGACTGTCTCATTGGGCAGCATGAGACAGTCCCCTCTAGCGGCGCAAGCCACAGGTGGGACAGTCATGCATGTCACACTGGTGGTTCAAGCTGGCAGGAGAGTGTTAAAATTGGGTGAACTTCAATATTCACTCAATATATTTTGCTTTCAGGATCACACCAAGCTTATCTCGTAAGTAAACCATAAAATGTGAAAAATCAGATTAGGTTAAAAATGAGCACTAGGTAGGAACTCTGTGTGTGTGTGTGTGTGTGTGTGTGTGTGCGCGCGCGCGCGCGCACGCGTGGGGAACTTGAGCCTCAGCTCTCCATTCTGGAAATGGGCCCTGGACAGACGCACTCAAACTCGCTGGCAACTAGGGAAGTAAGCTCGCTTAGACCTAGACACTAGGGAACGATCTGCCTTGTCCTCTGCAGCGTGGCCGTGCAGGGCCCTAGCTGGGGACGCAAAGTGTAAGCGGTAGAGGGCTTCTGGAGAAAAGAAAGTCTGGCCTTCCATCCCTTTTTTGACACCCTTGCTCCCACGATTTTGCATTATTTAAGGGTGGGAGAGTCCAAGACTCGAGTCATCTGCTTTACTGAGTGATAATGTGAATGCCCTTTTGTTCTAGTGCTCATATAGACCATGCACACTTTGACTTCCTTCCCAAGGAAGTCAGGCATTGCCTACTGTGAATTCATTGGCTTATCCACCAAGTGCTGGCCAGCAGGGACTGGGCCGGGACAGTCTGGTGAGACACTCAATGGGCCAGGTCCATCTCGGGCTGCCTGGACCAGGGGTGGACAGATGTCCCAGACATAAGCGCAGAGAGCCATGCACTCCAGAGAACCATGCACTCCAGAGTGGCATTAAGAGCAGATGGTTCCTCAGCAAAAAGACGATTCGCCAGGCATTGGGGAGGCCATGCAGCCTCCCCCACCATTTCCTCCTAAGATCCTCAGCCCCTGACACTCACTTCTTGTATTACATGAGGCACAGAAGAGGTGAGAGAGGATGAAGGGGCTTTGAGAGTATCCTTAGTTGCAGGTGGCAAATAAAATGGTGCCCGTTAGAGGTATTTAGGGCCCCAAATCCACTCTTTGAGCTATATCTGAGTACAGTTCATGGCTTGCCCCACTGAGAGCAGATGTTTCTTGCTTATAGCTTGAGATTTATGTGTTCCCAGAGTTTTGGTGACTTAGACCTGTTGGGTATATGATGGCTTTATGCTCAGAGGTTTTCCCTTGCCACCAGGAATGTCAGGGAGTCTATTAACATTTATTTCCTCCGTGTCTTTTATGCTGGGAGGGGTTGGGCCCCATATACTTCTGCTCACAATGGGCTCCTATTTATTCTGCAGGAATTTTCTTTTCCCCTTCCTCCCTCCTTCCCTTCCCTCCCTTCCTTCCTTCCATCTTTCCTTCCCTCCTTCCTTCCTTCCCTCCTTCCTTCCCTCCTTCTTTCCTTCCTTCTTTCCTCCCTCCCTCCCTTTGCAGATTTGAAGATTAACACAAATGGAGGCAGGAACTGAGCTTAAAACAAAGGGCTTGTTTCCAAGGGAAGATTTTTGTAGCTGACCTAGTCTCTACATGGAGTGAGCTTCAAGTTTTTAGTCTAGTCTCTCTGCTCTAACTGTGCACACATGCTGTGAGCTTACTCCTGGCCTGAGTACAAAGTGTTTTAGGATGTTGTAAACTGAACAGACATGCAAGATTTTTTCGTATTACAATATCCAAAGAATCTTCCTATAGAGCCCCATCTAAGTTACGTCTTTTAAGCAGGTTACAGATTTCGAGTTACAGGCAAACAGACACAGTACAGCTCCTGCTCACCTCTGCCTTATCATCAGAGGAGAGCACTGGCACTGTGGGGTCAAGCAGAGGGGATCTCGTCCACTGTTGCACAGCCCTGGCAACTAGGAGTGGTCCTCCCTCACAGCTGAGGCTAGGAGGCCATCATCGCCCAGCTCTACTTCCTATCAAGTTTCAGAGCATCAAAATTTGCACTTTGCCTTTCATGATGGAAGAAGGCAGTGCTTGCTCCCTCAGGGTCGAGCAGGTGAGTGATCCTTCTTCGCCTTCCTTCACTTCCTGTCTTGCTCTCACAGTGTCTCTTCACTCCCCCGGCTGCGGCTCCCGGGTAGGGGAGGCCCAGTAATAAATACAGATGACCAAAGACTTAGACTGAACAATCGTTTAGTACGATACTGACTGTAACATAACTATGATCCCTGTGCTCTCCTACAATGCCCAACGTATTGGCTCCTAGCTGCCGTGATGAAATTCCACATTTTAGGAGAATTTTAAATGAATTCTGAAAATTTTTACTTTATAAGGAGAAGCCTCCTGGATTTTTCATTCTTCACTAATGAATGGCTCCTGTAGTACGCTAAGAATCCCACATAGCTGGGGAACTTGAAGCATCCAGCATCAAAGACAATTAAATTTAGGAACAGTGAAATCACCAAGCCTGCCGGGGTTTGTCTCTGGTGTCTCTGAAGCCTTCCTTAGGAGAATGACTAGCATGCTAATTTGTAATCGCTTAGCTCCAATTGCAAAAGATCAGAGGGAACTTTCATTTAAAACATTTTCCTCAAAATGAACTTGTTTTTAGGCCTAACAGTTCTCTTATTAAAAACAATAGTTACCAAAATAAAACATTTCTGTACATATTGATGAGGAAATGTGAAAACGAACAACTTTAGCAAGAATTAAGAGTGCCCCGAAAGCCGAGACCTCGGAGAATGTAAAATCCAGTGAAAAGCAACAAGCTCGGCAATCAGACTTCAAGACAGACTCCAGAAAAAGCACTCATCTGAATTTTACTTAGAATTTAAAATCTCGTGAACAGACATTTTTTATAGAAAAACATAAATTATACGTACCCTATGGCATGTACTTTCATAACACTTTTTATGTGCTGAGAAAATTCATTTAATATCCTTGATAAGGTAACGTAGTAATTGGATGCAGCACGCAGAATTTGTAAAATTTCACAAACGAGTTCCAGACTGTGGAAATTTCTGAGGGTGTTTAACTGACGCTAAACTTATTTTTAAATTAAATCAAATGTTAGAGGAACAGTCCTTGCTGCGGCTGTGACAGCGAACCGTGGACATCAGCCCTGTCTGGCAATCAAGGGTCTTACTGTGGATTTTTCTCACACCTCGACTCTCAGTCCGGGCCCTCTGGGCCGAGCCCTGCCCCTGGGCCTGGCCCCTGCTTCTCTTCTCTTTTAAAATTTGGGCTTACTTTTGACTTATGAAAAAATCCAAAGAGAAATATTTTGGTGTAATTATTTTTCCATTCAGGAAAAATACAAATTTTATTCTTACCTTTTAGGAAAAGGTACTTTTCTGTGTCTAATACTTGCGAGTCTATCATAATCTGCTCTCTTATCATACATTTAATCTGGTGTCTAATTTGTGATTGAGCTGTGTACCACAAACGGCCATCCTCATATTTTCTTGTATTTTGTAAATCTCTGAAAGAAAGCAAAACTCTTCAGAAGCAGCCAGTCCTGGCTTACACGGCTCATTCAAGAATAATGTGGGTTATTCTGGTGATGGTCTGTGCATATAAAGACACACCAACTGCAGCGTGAGACTGAAATATGTAGGCTTCTCTACTTCCTCCCTGATTTTCATATATTCTTAACTCAAAACACTTGAAATCTATGACCGTGAAAGTTCCTAGAAAACAAATTTTGTACCTAGCACCAGGTGCTACTTGTTTCTATTACTTCTTCAAAGACACCCAAGAGACATGTGATGCACTGAGGCCGATTCCGCACATTGCTACTCTGGTTTGGAACCAGCCCAGGAGCTCCAATGCCGTTGTCTGCTCAACCTCCACAGGACAGTACAGATTTCACACACAGGGCGGCCTTGGGGTGCACAGGGGAAGGTCCCCACAGCTAGGGCAGGCCTGGTGGCCCACAGTCCCAGAGCTGTGGATGAGCCCCGCCCAGCCAGTTACTCAACTGCTTTGGCCCAAGGCTTTGAGTTTCTTCTCCTAGCAATCTAGGGAGGTAAACCACTGGGCGTGATGCTGTCTGTCCTGAGTTTTTAGAAAATCAGAAACCAAACAGCTTCCCCTGCACTTGCTGCTTCTCCAATCTGCTGACCCTCTGGCAGTTCTCTGACAGAGAGTAGCACAGGCAGGGGAGGTTCGCTGACCCACTATGGACATCTCCATGCTCAGCTGCACTGTCCCCAGGGTGTTTCACCTGGGGGTAGGCACAGGGCGCTGCATATCTGGAGCCCAGGTTGGTGACCTGAACTCCAGTGGGTAGGCCAATGGTGTGTAGGCCAATGACCAGTGTTCTCCTCAGTCCTCCCACTGGCCTCTGCTCCAGGCGGGGATTAGGGAATCCTCTGAGCAGGGACCCTCGTACAACCAAACGCTCCTTGGTGAATGGAGCAGGGGTTGCACACAGAGCTCCCGGAGCTGAGAAGAGGGCCACATTCTCTGCATGCTTGGATGGCCCTGCCCTGCAGGCCTCTGCTGTTTCCTCAGCCCTGCTGTCTGCTTCACCTGCTCCCCTGCCGGAGCCCACTAGCCTCCATCTGCTACAGATGAAGTAGCTCTCAGGGCTGCAAACACGGATGGTGGGGCTGGGCCACCACTCACCAGCCAATTACTCCCGCGGGGCTCAGTTTCTCCTCTGCGGGACAGAGGTGCCCACACTGGGGCTGTGTCGGCTTTAAAACAGTGAATGCAGATGACCGGCTGGAGCAGTGAGGGGCTCCTGCTGGGCACAGCCAGATGCCGGCTGCTTCTCTGGAGGCACATAATGGATTTGTGCTGAATGGGTGAGTGATCAGAGGAGGGAAGGGAGCAGCAGATGCTAAAGGTGCTCTCTGCCCTATACTCTCCACCCTGACACACCTTCGGGAACTACTGCAGTCTCCCAAGTCACCTCTGTACTGTTCCCCTAGACAAGGAGAGGGCAGAGGTGCCCGGCGCTACTGAGAAGTGCAAATAGCAAAGAGGACGCCCGTGGAGCTGGGTTGCAGCCCTCTCCAGCCTCTCGCTCCTCCTCCCAGCGAAGCAGCATGAGACTGTGGCTAAGGGCTGACCCAAGAAAGAGGTCACACTGTGGCTGTCACCGCAGGGCTGGCAAGCTGAGGACAGCTGTGCCCCGGAGCGGCTGTTCTTCCCCGGACAGGTGCCCCTGCAAGGAGTTGGCCCATTAAACTCACCCCCTTCTCTGGCACCCACATCACACGTCCTCCTGTCTTGCTATTTTAAAGCACTTGTGATATTTTTGAAGGGAACTCACCCTGGAGCACATGCCTCTCAGCAGAACACCGCCCCTTTCCTGCTGTGTGTAGCCGGATTTGAACCTAGTGCTGAGAACTTCCTCTGTGAAGCACAGGCTTGCCTCGTAGTATACTAAGTGGGTCCCTTCACCAGGAGTGCACACTCTCATTGCCGAGAGCTGCCCCTTTCCAGTGGCTGCTAAGTGGGATGAGAGCTCACAGAGAGGAAATGTGCCTGTGGCCCTCGCCTGCTGATGTGAGGAGCGTGGTGTAAAAGATCAGTCTTCCCTTCAATGAGCAGCCGTCCAACTGGCCTCAGTTCCAGGAACTGTCGGCTGTCTGGTAGGCATCCTGCATGTCACTCCTGCTCCTGGACCCTTTTTGTGCCTACAGCCTAAGCCAGTGATCACGAACCTTTTAGAGCTTTCAGTGCTAACAAACAGCCGGCTGTGGCCTGCATGCCGTAGGTTCGCCACTGCTGGCCTGGGCCCTAGACCAGTCCTCTTACAAACCCGGCGAGTTCAGCAGACCACTGTCTCCAGGAAAACGCCCTGGAGGAATAAGAGCTGCACTCTTAGATCCATGCTGCTAGGTGGCATTTCATGGTGGAGAGGAGCATGTTAGTGGCTTCTGAGTCCTTGAGGCTTGTATGGGGCAGGAAGGCTGGGACTGGGCCATTGTCTTCCCAAGCAGGTGCAGGACCAAGGAAAGACACCATCGGGAGCCTCCTCCAAAGTCCCCATGGTGCAATATTTGGACCATGGAGTCTATGATGAAGGTACACTTGGTTCTATTGTAAAGTTCTTTCTTGGATGTGAAGAGCCAGATAGAATTATTTTTGTTTGGATTTATTTGCATAAAAGCTGATTGAATTCAGGGGACCGAGGAGCAAGCCACAGTGTTGACTGGATCAGAGAGAAAGGTTGCTTGGGGGCAAAGGTAGAAAATTGTTGTATATTGCATTCTGATCGCAGACTCTAATCAAATTTTGAGTTCACAGTTTATACTGCTGTAATCTTAGATCACAAAAATTTATCTTCGTTGCATGGAACAGCTCTTTCATGAGTGGGATTGTCTATTTAGCATATGGATACTTTCCTTACAAATTGAAACCCACACTAATGATCAGAAATATTATGGAAATACTGTCATTTCCAGTCAAAATATTTTTGACTCATTGCAGCAACACATGATGAAAATAAACTGATGAGTAAGAAACTCAAACTCTTCACGAAAGCTGGAGTTGTAGAGGTGGCACCAGGGAAGAAACGAGGGCAGAGGGGTTCTGAATGCTTTATGAGCAGGCCACCAGCGGCCGGTTCTGGGTCTCAGTGCAGTGACGTCTGTGCTGAGCCAGCAGCAGAGCCATGTCGCTGACTGGCAGCAGGGGCAGCTGGGAAATACGCAGCCAGCCAGCAGTTTTGGAAAGCCTGGAAATGGTGCAGGAAGGGATTGGGTGGGACGACCCTGCCGCTTGCTCCTCTCCCTGGCAGCTCTGAGTTTCCACATGTGCCACCCTGGGTGACTCTGGAGATGTGTTTCTGCCTAAAGCTCCAACAAGCATTTCGGAGTCGTATTGGCGACCATTGTGCACTGAGGAGCACCTCCATGGGCCATGTTTTTTCCTCTGTGGATCCCGCTGCCCAGATCCTTGAGCACACTGAGTAGCTGTGCCTTCCCCAGCGTGTCACTGTCATATCACCAAGACACATAAGCACCCTCAAAAATATTCTGAAGCTTAGATCTTTAGTGTAAACACGAGTCTGCGGCTCAGTGTCACATTCAGAATTGAGACCAAACAACACATTTCAAGTTCTGAGATGTTTTCGCTAAGGTGTGTTACCTAGTATACAAGTGTGGTAATTCTAAATGAATTCAAAGCAGAACTTGTTTTTATTACTTCGAGTTGGTACAATAACGATGAGTGAAGAAGGAGTTTGTACCTAATGCAGTTCCAATCCATTGGGAAAGAAGGGACACGCCTCATATTTACCATATAAACTTGTCAATAGTGTGTGTATAACTTTCATCAAAATTACTTGGTCACAAATTACTTAGGAAATATTCTATGCTCTCCTACAAAAACACACTTCCTCACTATAACTCAGAATCAATTGAAACTAGAGTTCTTAATTATCCGTAGTTGCATGATTTATTATTTTAAAACCATCCCTCCTTTGCCTTAGTTCCCCATTGTGGGGGTGTATGTTTGGGTGTCCTTCTGATATTTTCCAGCTGTCACTTGCTAGGCTAATGGGTGTGTATGCCCGAGTGCTTAACAACGGAAGTAGGAAGTGACCTCCAGCTTCCTCGTCTCCAGCCTGTCACTGTGGGGATTGAGGTCACCTCTGGGTACCAGAAAGCTTCTGTAAATTGACTAGAAAGGGACAAAACACTATGAACTAACCAAAATGGAAAGAAATAGTTGCCTAGCTTGGTCACTGATAACTAACAGTCAAAAGGAATTTCATTCCTTATTTTCTTCTTGTAGGTTCCGTAAATGAAAAGTTACCCCAACGGGAAGGCACAGGAAAAACAGGTAACTATCTTAAAATGGAATTACATGATGATATGTGATATCTAATCTAATCTGTGCCTTACACAATTGGTCAGATTGAAATTTAATTGTGTTGTAATGACAATAATGGATGCTGGAACAGCTGGGTAGTTCTTTTTTCACTCAACAAACATACATCCAACCCTTACTGTTGCAAGTTACCTCGGGGGTCCTGGGCAGATACTCTGCTAGCAAACCTAGGGCCCACCTTACAGCTTTCTGCACTTGGCTCATGTTGGGCCCACTGTGGGTGTCTCACGAACCTCTGAAAGTGTGTCAGGGACTGTGTAAGTGTATCAGGAGCCACTGTGAATGTTTCAGGTTTGACTGGGTGTCAGGGACCACTTAGGTGTGTCGGCAACCACATAGTTGTGTCAGAATCCGTTGTGGGACTGTCAGGGTTCTCTACAGGTGTATCTAGGTGTGTTGGGGACTATCTGGAGAGTGTGGAGAGAGTGGAGGCTCCCCATTTTGTCTCCACCTAGGACCGTCAGGCTGAGCGGTAATGGAGGATTCTAAAGGACTCATTGTTAGAAGAAGGGGCTCTTCCTCCCTCTGCGGCAGTCACTCCTATGCGGTGGGGCAGCCAGCCACTTTCCCTTTGGAATCGCCAGGCAATCTGAGCTCATCTTTTCTGGGGGGCGATGTGTCCATGGTGGCTACCAGGGAGCTCCCTCTCCTTCCTCCCTGGCCTCTCCTCTACTGTCCCTTTCATCTGACGTCATCTTTAAAGTTAGAAGCTATTTTCATGATGACAGGAAATGAGGTTTTTGTGCCAATATCTTAAGCGTTTTTCCTTTTTCTTGATATGGTTATGGTATAATGAACCAGTAGCAAGGAGAAGTGATATAAAGACAAATGAACTGGGTTTATCCCACTCTTTCCCGAATACGCTGGAGCGCTGGTGGGCATGGTCCTTGCCCTGGAGACGGTCTGTGCTGTGAAGGATCTAGACATCTGTAAGAAACGTGCCTGGGACAGGTGCGAGCTGGCAGTTGGGGAGCACTCGAGGACCTAAGGAAGCGATGTTTTCATGGGCGAGGACATATCTGATCTCGAGTAGGGTGTGTAGGAGATAGAACCCGGTGTAATGGGGAGCAGGGGCATCCACTGACATAAGACAGCAGCCCTCATTCCAGCTAAAAGAGGGGCTGCTGGCGTGACTGGGACTCTGGCTTGGGGTTTGCATCTGGGAAGGAGGGGAAGCTGTATTGAATACCGGAGCAAGCTACTCTAATTTGAACCTGTGAGATAATGGGGCGGACATGTTGATATATTTTAGGAAAAAGGAAGTGGCAACGTTCCCGATTAGAAGAATTAATCAAATTCTGAAAAGGAGAAGTGACAGAGGGGCACACTGATAGAGGATTCTTCATCCTGTTCACTAAGGCACACAGGGGGATCCCTGGGGAAGGTGGATGTGGGTGAGAAAACGGACATGAGGCTTTGATCTGCACAAGTGTTCCTTATGGAAGAAATGCCCAAATTAAGCAAACACACTGGCTTATAGACAAAAACCGAACCATGTAAGAAATTGTAATGGAAGGAAAATGAAAGCCCTCAGCTCTCCGAGGTGTTGTTTGGCTTCCTTAGGCCCAGTGAATAGCTACGAAGGGTTTGTTATGCCTTGGTAGCACCAGCTCGGGCAGAGAAGGGGCACCAGGGCTGAGGAGGAGCCTGAGGAGGCTGATGGCAGTTTGGAGCGAGAGCATGGGAAGGGCTCCTGGCCAAGCCAGGGCGGGCACACCTTCCTCACCCTGGTAGCCTGGAAATTCTCAGAGGCCAGGGACCCGGTGACTGCGAGGAGGGCTGGGGGGCCTAGAGTGGTGACCTGTGTCGACTTCTGTAAGCTGTACACCAGCAATAGCATATTTGACTATTGCCCTCCAGAAAGACTTACATATGTCGGTTAAGTATGTTCTTTTAAAACTTTTAATGGGTTAGAAATGTGCTTTACACGTGTTCCTCTTTTCACTTATTTTCTCAGATGACAAAATACTTATTAGCAAAATGGTCCCAGTTCAGTTTATTGTTATCATCAGTATTAGACCTGGATATTTCAAATAAGTGACGTTACAATCTTGTCATTATTTGGACAGCAAGCTTTTTTCAGACACTGTTCAATGTTGAAGATTTTGTGAAAATTGTCTTTGCCTTTCCTTGTGATAAGCCTTATGAGAAGCTTCGTGCTTATTCTTCATCCTGGGAAGGGGCTCATGCAGAGTTGGCTGGATGCTCCCTGGGGCTGCCCTGGGCATGCACTTTGATCCTGAAGCCCCTGTACAGCAGAATCACATGAGCAGCAGGGCGAAGCCACAGAGGGTGCCTCTGGGGCGGGCTCCTCATCAGCGTTTGGCTGAGGGCTTGATTGCGCAGAACGGGGCCCCTAGAAAGCACTGCCCCTAGCCACTGTCTGGGGCTCTCCACCCTGCGCATGGCCAGGGGACACAAAGGGTACTCTTCAGTTAATCAAATGAAGACTGTTCATCTGAAACACATCCCCCTCAGCTCCCCATACCTCGGCCTCCCATGTGTATCACTCATGTGGTGTGTCCTCCATGTACATCCTGTACACTACTGCAACAGTGGACGGAGGGAGGACTAAGGGGTGCACAGTTGCCATTCTCTAGTCTCTGTCCCCTGGAGCTGTCTCTCTGCCTAGGAAAACAGGGGCACACGAATGACCAGCTTCAGCTGCCCACTGACCCCTTGCTGATCTCTCTGACATACCTGGTGTCCTTAGTTCATGACTTTGCTGACCTGGGATTTCCTTCCCAGAGTGAGACTCCCTGCTCATGTTTTGCCATCTCTTTCTCGTCCGTCCTACTGCCTGCCATTGGTCCCGATGTTTATAACCACACCCCCATGTCCTGCGTGGGTGCCTGTGTCCAGCCTTAGCAGCATTTTAAGGCAGCAGCCCACAGATGTAGCCACTCATGTTTCAGGCCAGCCTTGCCTCGGTGCCTGTGTTTGCATGCTGGGGGTTGTTGTGGGGTCAGGTGTGGGGGCTGTGTGGGTCCTGCACTCCATCCTGTATGCACACTTACTTAACTTACTCTCATAATTGTAGTCTCCTTGCAAATCTTTTCCGTTCTGAATTCAGATGATGCCGTGGCCCCGGCGTTGGAGACTCAGCCTCAAGGGGATGAAGAAGGTAAGCCCGGGGCTGACACGGGCTTGTGTGGAGGGGGAAGGGAGGGACTCCAGAGCTGGGAGACAGAATCCAGTCATCGTGGCTAGGATGCTACTCAGAACGGGCTGCGATAAGCCAGACACACCAAGCAAGATTCTGCCTGGTCTTGCTTACATGCAGACTCTAGAAAAAACCCTAAACAAAACTGGAATACACAGAAAGATAATAGAAAGGTGTGATTACCAAGGATGAACAGGGGAAATAGGGAGAGGTGGTTAAAGGATTCCAAAGTGCCCTTACGAATTGGTGGAGAGGTGGAGTAGCCTGCAGACTGCAGTTAGTAATTGTATATTGTGTGCTGAACATTTCCTAAAAGAGTCGATTTTAGGTACTTTTCCTACACACGTACACTCACAGATCCCCAGTGAGATGTTAGCTATGTTAATTTGCCTGACTGCAAAAATCATCTCACTATATATCTTAAATACAGATGATAACAGACCACAGATGGATGGATTCTGGCCACTTCTGCCCCCATGAGGGCACCTGCTATTTTTTCTGATGATTTTAAATGTTGCCATGTGTTTTCATGTAGCAGACCGTGAAGACATTTATTTTTAACAGAAACTTATGGGTTGCAATTTTATAATTTGGATAATATAAAATGAATATTTCAAGAGGGTGCAGTAACATATACCATTTCCCTGTTCACATGTCGCATTTTTATAAGTAGTCGCAACAAGGATAGATTTCCTATTTTTGTATTTAATAATTTATCTTAGACATTGGTCAAATTCTTGGGTCAGATGGGATCAGAGTTTGAAGAAAAAGTATATGGAATGCACATTATAAATGAATTAAAAGTTAGAACGTAGTTGTCACACTGCAAATATTAACAATCGTCACTAATGCCCATGTGGCTGTGAGCACCAAGTCACATTCACTGTGCCCAAATCCATCCTGCGGGTGAGACGTGGAGGTGCTGGGCGAAGTCACCTGGATGGCAGTGGCAGATGGAGATTCAAACCTGGGCTGGTTCTGGGTTTGTGTTTCAGGACAGAGTGGCCCACACCATATGTGTTCAATTTTATTTGATAAACACGATCACTAAAATGGTGCATTTCTGGAAAGTTGTGCAAAAATTATATTTTAGATATCACACTTCATGGTGTTGACCCTTTGAACTGAGTGAAAACCCGCATGTTATATGAGTAACCAACCATCTTTACCCCCCAGGATATATTAATGTACTTTGGACTGTTTTCTAAAACCTAATTCTTTTAAAGTGAAACTTTCTAGAGTTAAACAACTTTTAATTTGGATGAAGGAAAAAAATATATGGTTAAAATACTTAAGAGGTATATTATTATTTCCTTTTGTCTCCTACGTATATGACATTGTAATTATTTCTTCAAAAAGGTACAACATACATTTATTTGTTAAATTGATTTTGTTAAATTGATTTCGTAAACTATCTGCTAAAGTCTTTAACTGAGCAATTTTTGTATTTATGATGGACTATCTTTTTACCTTGGTTCACTAGACATTGCCTCCCGCTATCCCACCCTTTGGACTGAGCAAGTTAAGAGTCGGCAGAACAAGACCAATAAAAATTCGGGTAAGTGAGGCCTGACATCACTTTGTAGGGAGTGACTTAGCTCCGGGGGTTTTACCTTCTGCACCTTAAGTGGACGGGGCCCCCTTTTCCTTCAGTACTGAGTGGTGAAAGAAATTCTCGTAACTTGACCAGCCAAAGTGTATTTATGATTTTGATGTTTTATAACTTCCTAAATTCTTTGAAAGATTTCTCTATTGATGCCAAAGAAACTACAGTTTTAGGTGTAAATATAGAAATATTTGTTAATAAGTATTTGTCTTTGACCTAATTTCAGAATGTCAAAACACTTGACTTAGTTTGCAATCCTCTGACCTGTGCGGGTTGTGTTCGCTTTGGGATGGCGTTCGACAGAACTTTTAACCTGTGAAACTGGCCACCTCACCATTCTGTAGCATCCCTTCTGCGCTGGCTGTGGGCTTCCTCTTACGCCTCGAGGGAGGAGCCTGAGCGCTGCTGGTGCTGGAAGGTGCCATCCAGTCCAGTCCTCCAGTTTGAGGTCCTTGGCCACAGGCGGAGCTGGCAGGAGGAGGTGGCAGGGATGGCCCGGCCTGGGGCTCTTTCCGACAGCCAGCCTGCCGGTGTCCCCTGGCCTTTGCCCCCTTCCCTGGCATTGCCAGGCTGAGCCCCTTGCTCCTGCCCACACTTTCTGCATCCTCTCGGCCAGGGTTTCAGCACCGGCCACATGCACCCATGACAGGAAGTTTAAGAGACCTACAGATTTTAAACTTTTTCTTAGAAATGGTCATTAGAGTGCGTTTCCCTTATTGTCTAAAAATATTAATCTGCATGCTTGTCTCATAAACTTTAGAAACTGAGTTTTAATCGATTTTTTCATCATGTCGCCAAGTTATCGAATTTGCTTCCGTATCACAGAGAATAAATAGTCCGTGGGAAAACTTTGTTAGATTTCAGTGCAGAACTGCTGGTTGAGGCGGAAGGTTTCTAAGTGGAGCAGCGATGTGGCGGTGCTGAAGCTTTAATCTGGGAAGCAAACAGAGTTGTTATGAACACTGTCACTAGAAATGTGCGTGTGCCCAGTATATTGAATTGTCAGCCGAAAACTGCCTCTGATTTTGCACCTTTAGCTGTGCAGAAGTTTAGAGACCAAGCACAGTTTTCTTTCACCTTTCTGTTGCCAGATTGCCAAGCCGTTAAGTGGCCCGCTGATTATAGTAACTCGTAAAACCTGCGCCTGCTCTCAGTAGGCGTGAGGCTGAAAATAGTGTTTCAGGAGACACCAGGTTACCTACCTCTGTCTCCCTATGCTGTGATTCGAGTGAACTCTGCCTACACAAGGAGAATACAAAGAGCTGACTTTGGGCTGATTCATGGGCATGGGAGGAGAAATTCCCCAATGTGTCCAGTGCTACCGTCCGGGTGTAGCTTCATTCTGAGGGTCTAAACAAAGTCAGACCTACTAGGAATTGTGCCACAGTAAGGACAGTATTTAATTTTGTTATGTTTTAATAACGAAATGGAAAATGACATTAGGATTTATGCTGTGGCCACTGTCGTCTTTGACATTTCAAGCACCAGAAGAATGTTATTTGTGTTGCATTTCTATTTTTAATAGTACTTTTATTTATAGTCATCTTTGGCATGTTTATTTAAGAAAACATAAATCATTTGTGATTCATTATTCTATATTTTTAAAATAATTACCCAGTTTGTCAATAGTCTTTCATGTACTCAAAAAAAAGCTGAAGTAGAAGTGTATTGCTTATTTTCTCTGCTGTTTCTTCTGATGAACTGAAAGTAGTATTTTTCTCCTTTAGTTTGAACTAAATTACTTTTGTTAGAAAATACATAGAATATGATACCATACATCATAACACATAGTGAGTGTGTACCAGAAGGTGTGGCCAGATATGCTTTAGAGCAGCTTTCAGAAGAGCCCATTCATACAAAAGAAGAGAAAAATGAAGTCTTCCTAGACCATGAAAATTTTCACATAGTAGCTACTCAATAAAATTTATTTACTACATTCACAGGAGTGTTAAGATCATGTGCTCCAGGGGCATTCTGATGGTGCCACTCTTATTTTCCTAAAATGAGCTTAACAAAATAAATAGAAATATAATCAAATAGACAAATAACTAAAAGGGGAGATTCACTGTCATGACATTTTGATTGCTGGACTTATATTGATTGAAATTCAATATAAATAGAAATATACATGAAATAGTCTCCTCTTAGTACAAGAAAACATTCCTTTCACTATGTGAATCAATAATATATTAAATAAATGAGAAAATGAGAAACTACTTTTTACTTAAGAATGCATTGTTCCATTTTTCCAATCAATATAAAATTGAGTTTTAATTTCTTTACTATCTTGAGTCATTGTATTTAATGTATTCTATTCATAGAAAATGTCTGAATACAAAATCTTATCAGATAGGAGTTTTTGCAAGATTCTTTAAATTATATAAAGTTACCCACATATCTATTTATTAAGCAAATATAAATCTAATCAGTACTCTTCACTATGACACATTAAACACTTTCTAGAACTCTGCCTGATTTCCTTTAAAATCAATCTAGAATATTAAAGAGGAGACTGCAGTATTTTTTCTTGGGTGGGCAATCTATCAGCTTCACAAAACAAATGTCATTCACAAATCACAAACATCAGCGTGCTCTGGGTTTGACAGCCATCCTAAATAAGAAGCATTTCTATGTATTATGTAACTTTCTTAAATTCATGCCAAAACACTAATCTCGGTTTTCATCGGTTGATTAGTATTCCTGGTGATTCTGTTATGGGTCAGTTTTTACACTGAAGGGATGCAGAAGGGACAGGAAATGGGCGTGAGATCGCGAGCCACGTGTGTGAAGAATGGCTTGGTACAGGCTGGTGGCAGTGTCATGCCAGGCTGCGGGCGTCCCCCCTGGGCTGAGGTGGCAGGGAGGGATGATGGGCACCAGGGAGGCACACAGTCCACCCCGGGACCTGCCAGCCTGTGCCTCACCGGGGATGGGAGCGAAACGCCACCCCAGAACCTGGCACAGTGGTCTTGGCTGCTGTGGGTGAGCCCTGAGTCAGGAATCTCTTTGGCTAATGGCCTCCGAGTCAAGCTGCTTGCTCGTCTTGCACAAGTGTGGGCCTCATCCGGCCCGGGCCAGGGGGACCTGGTGTGTGCAGGCAGTGAGTAAACTCTGCTGCCTGTTGCTTAGGGCCCTGGATCCGAAGTCCGTGGGACTCAAGTGGGTGGAGTCACTTCCCAAGGGTCAACTTGTAGTGTGTGGGTCACAGTTTGCCTGCCTGAGGAGGGAGCAGTGGCCCCTGCCTGCACCTCCATGTCGGCAGGCACCTTGTAAGGCCGTGGCACTTCCTCCTGCCTCACAGCAAAAGTGGCTTCTCGGGGAGTGAAGAGTGGAATTGGGGCAATAGGTGTCTTGTTGAATTGTTTACCTGACACCTGCGGTGGGGGGCATCTGTTTTCTCTCCCTCAGTGGCTCCTCCAAACACAGTGTCTTTCCTCATATCCTGAGGGAGGGTTGCACCTCTGCAGGCCTCCCGAGAGAGCCGTGTCCTTACCCTCTTGTTGCAGATGTGGACACAGCCCTCCTCGTGACCTTGAGGAACCCTCTGGACACAGGCTTGCCTCGCTGCCCCTCTGGCCACCCCGACTTTCTGGCCTTTCCATTGACTGCCTCTCCAGAGTTTGCCTGTGGGCCGAGACAACATGGAGGTCGGCACCGTGTCAGCAGTGGGAATCTTCCTCCTTCAGGGAGAAAGAGCTGCCTTCCTCCCTGGGCCATTAAAAACAGCTCTGTTTTATGTCCAGGAAGACAGCCTTGAGGTGCACAATGCCCTGCAGCTTCATAGGGGCCTCTCGGTGGAAATACTCTTCTGCCTTATCCAGGGTTGATAAATTTTGTTTTATTGCACATATTAAAATTAGTGCCAAAAGATAATAATCTTTTAATTCTGCTTTAAATCATGCTAAATTGCATTCCCTAGGGAAAAATAATACAAAATATGTTTTCTTTTTTCCTTTCTAAGCTTTTCTTTTTCATTCTGTTAACAGAATGTAAAACATCAAAATACCAGTTAGATTCCGAAATGATACAGTTTGGGTCATCTGAAGAGATTAGCATATTAAACCAAATATCTCCCCTTAAGTGTAGATTGTAAAAATGTGTTATTGAAAAGCATTAATTATCCTGCTTAATCTTACTAATTGTACAAGGGAGTTAATTTAATAATATTTCAGATATCAATAATATAATAACATTTAATAATATATCAAGGCCTCCTGGCCCCAATTTAATAATATATCAGATATCAATATTCAGTCAAAACCGTGGTTAAATAATCAATATACAGCATGTCAAGTACAGAATGTACAGAACGCAGTAATGGAAGCAGCAAATTCTGCATGTAATACGAATATAGAGAGAGAGATGTGAAATGCACACCAGCACATAGCCATGTGAAGATGGGACTTGACCGAACTCCAGACACAAAATGAGATTCAATTCACTAAAATGAGATTAGTGAAATCTGCTGCAACATTTGCCTTCGTAGAACCGTAACTACAGTATAAAAACACCCAGCGCCTGTCACGCACCAGGCAGTTACTCTGGGTTTTGTACATAATATAATCTAATTGTTGCACAGCTCTGTGAACTTGGAGCTACTGACCTCATGGACAATACAGCTGCCGAAATCCTGACCTCGGCGGGGACCGGGGCTGGGCTCGGGGGTGGAGAGTTGTGAGTCCGGGTGCCCTGCGTGGGTCCTCATCCCCTGGGTGCTCCTGTTGCTCTGGTCGTGGACCAATCACCTCAGCCAGGGGTGGTTTTGGGTGGCCTGAGGGCAAGTCGCGCCAGGGAGAAGCACTGGGGGCCAGGATGAAGCCTCAGACAGGCGAAGTCCAGCCCTCCTCGCCAGCTGACCTGGGAAGGGCCTGGCGGCCGCAGGCAGAGTTACCGGGAGTGCTCACAACTTGCCATGCTGAGAGTACTGAGAGCCTGTTGGTGGACCACACACCCCAGAAAGCTTTTCCTGCATGGTGGAGTTCAGCAGACTGAGCAGACTGAAGGTGTTCGCGTCTTCCTCTTGGTGGCTGTCAGGCTAGCAGGAGCCTTTCTCTTAGTGGGAATTAAGATTGGTGTTGCTTGGAGCCCCCTGGAGGCTCAGGAGGGGCGGAAGGTAGGAGGCCTTGGTCGAGGCTTCTGGCACTGTGCGGGGTGGGGTGGGGTCCAGGCAGATGATCTCTGGCTTCCAGCATTTTGTTTTTAAGACAATAAGGAGGAGGCTGATCACACAGGAAAGCCCAGAGACCAACTTCCTAGTGTGCCCACCCAACATCAGTGCCTGACTGAAGACCACAAGGACTCGTCACAACTTGAGTCTTCGCTGCTTGTATGTGTTCACTATAACTAGGTAGCTAAGTTTTGAAGAATTCAGGTGCTTGAACTCATAATAATAGGACTAGAAACACTATACAAAGCGTACTGAGAAGAAATGATGTACCCGTTGCAATGAAATTCATGGGTCCATCCTAAGGAATCATTTGATATACAGTCTAAACTGAGTGAAATGGCTCATTCTGCTTTTCATCCTTAAGAGTAGAACTTACTAGTATGTATTTCACTGTGATTCTGTGTCTGTGATTTCCCTTCAGTAATTTTAAAGACCAAGTGAGAGTTTGTTTGACCCACCTACCATGGAGGGCCTTTTTGGAAATGACTCACACAGATAAGCTAAAATGAGAATTCCCACCTCACTCGCATGGCCAGCAGGAAGAGTCTGCTAAGGCTCTCTGAACAGGTGTCCATTTGTAAATAGCCACTCTCTCCCTTACTGTGAACAGTGAACGATGGGTGCTAGCAAATAGCACAGAATTTTACCACTCAAAAAGATCTTCCCAAGCCCGTCTTCTCTTTGGACAAAGTAAATTGTCTTTCTTTACTATAGCCCTTGTAAAAAAAAGTGCTGACTGATGAGAGGGTTAGTCCAGTTGCAGTAGACTAAATATGCTTTGAGCTAAACAAAACAAAACAAAACAGCAAAGCGTAGTGCATTTGCTAAAGAATTTGATTCATTCTCGAGGATTGATATGTATTAATAATTATTTATACCTTAAAATTCCTTTGTGTTTTTAACAGATACCTTTTTCCTTTACCTTTGTTCATCCTTATGGTTATTAACTTTCCCCTCTGATATCCCTGTATCTTACATAAATACCAGCATGAAAGTGTTTCTCCATGTTTTTGCTTGAGAATCTTATTATGCTGGCCTAAAGCCAGCATTCATCAGCCTGTTGTGGTTCAGATGAAAACTCGAACCAAAAAGTCACTTAAAAATTTTTAAAGAGCTTACTCCATAATATATATGTTTAGCTCAGTGGTTAGAGTGCTTGTCTCAACCACAAGGGCCTGAGTTTGATCCCCAGCACCAAAAAAATAAAAAAGAAAAAAAGAAAAAAATGTATGTTTAATAAAATATCTGCAATCTGCATCAACATGAGCTACTTAAATGTGTAGGTGCTGTGTATTAACAAGTAGACTTGTGGGTAATATTATCATTTTCTTAAACTCCTTAGATAATTGAAGAAATAAAGAATCTATCATTTTGTACCTATACCCAGGCCCTAGACATCTTACTGTCAATCTTAGAGGAGGGATTGTTTTTAGTAGTCTTCGGATAGCAGGAAATGTTATTTTCCTTTTTTACTCATAAAGAATTGCAAAGCTTTGCCTGAACAGTAGGTGAAGGTCCAGGCTTTTTGCTTAATACGTCAGTTTGCTTTGCACATTTATCCTCAGGGTGTTTGAGTACCTACCCAGGGCTCTCAGGCGAATAGGGCAGACTGTTGCCACACCCACAGTACATTTGGGAGAGTCCGCAGATTGGGAGCGCCCTTCCATTTTGCTCAGGGTCTGGGCTCTTCTCCACGGACTCACACAGGCATCCTTGTGTTGCCCTCTGTGGCTCTCCACTCTGCCAGGCTCTTTCTCATGGACATCAGCTTCACAAGAGGATGGCACACAGGGAGGAGGTAGAAGCTTCTAGAATTGGACCCACCATGTTTTTTCACATTCCTTTGCCCTGTCCTCGCATTACCTTTCCCCTGTGTGTCCTTCTCTTCCTGTGAGGTCACTAGTCTTCCTGGATCATGGCCCCGCCCTATGCGACCTCATTTATGCTTCATCGCTGCAGGCACATTCCTAAACCTCACAGGAAGCTTCAATATGTGAGTCTGGGGACACAATCCAATCCGTGACAGGCAGAACGGGATTACTTCTGTCCTTGCGCCTTGGACTTAGATCGCTCACTTGGATAGCAAAGCCCGTCAGTGACAGATCCTGGGGCAGGTGAGGTGGACCGCTGGTGGCACGACTGCAGCCAGCAGCTGGCTTTTCCTGTGGTCCCTCAGCTCTAGGTCTCTCCTTGAAATGTACCCTGGGGCAGAAACACTTTGTAGTCCAGGAGGAAGAGTGTACCAGTGAGGGCCATTAGGATGATTTCTAGCAATCTTTGATGAACTGGAGGGAAATATTTATTGCCACGTATCAACTATTGGCTGAAGCCCAAAATGAGAATTTCTCCCAAACTCAGCTATTGTTTTCTCAGCCACCCATGTTTTCTGAAAGTACTTGTTTTCCTCAGCGATTCTTTTTCAGTGTTTTTATGAAAACTGTCTAAGTCAAGTTCTAGTTAACTAATGAAACATTCCCGTGTTTCAGGAGACCACAGCAATGTGCCTGTCACTTTCGCCAGGAGGGATACTTCTTTCTAGCCTCCGGGGCTGGCCAGGCTCACCTGGTGTGTCTGCACAGGGTTGCACAGTGTATCGAAGCTCAGAGTCCTTCTGCAGTGCATCCATCCACAGGGATGGAATTTTATAACACGCCTTTGTGACAGAAGATATGCCTTTAGTTTCTACATCGCGGATGTAGTATGCTTTGAAAGCTGGAGTTATTCGGCAAGCTAAAAAGCATCCAATGAATTTGCAGTCGTTATTGTTACTATTTTATCAAGTCTGATGAAAGGGTGAGCTTTGCTGAACACAACTGCATACTTGAGAGGCACCCGGGGAGAGGGCAGCTGGAAGCCCCTGCAGGAGAGGCAGGGCAGTGAGAGGAGGTGCAGTCTTCCTCTGGAATGAGCTCCTCACCCAGAAAACACTCCCTTCCCCTGTGCTTCAGTGCCCACAACTTGAGAGATTAATTTTCCAAGATTACACTCAGCTAAAAGGCATTTTTCTCCTTTGTTTGGGAACTTGGAAATAATTTTGTTGTTTTGTTTTGGTGTGACACCGCATCAAGGAAGACAAGGATGTTTCATTTTAGAAGTCAGTTTTTAAAAATGAAAGATAAAAATAGAATAGTTCCTTTACAGTGATTGGGAGGAGAGATTCTATTAGATTTTTAAATTTAATTTAAGCTGTTTAAAATCATTATCTTTTCTCACACATGCTTAACTATTTTACCTAAATCCATGGCTGGCTTTAATTTTTGAAGTAGAAATGTGTTAGAACCAAACTGCACACAAGGTGAGATTGTGGATGTGTGAGAAATCTCTGGTGGAAGCAGAAATTAATAAATTACATAAGATATTTCTGATGCATGCCTCGCCTCCCGACTTAAACATCGTTACCTTTTATTTATTCCCTGTTTGTTCTTTTTAAGAATTTGTAGACCCAGGCTGAAGCTCTAGTTGAAGCTTAATGAAACCCTGGATATGAATGAGTACCCTGTGGCACCCTGTCCCATTTTTTGGCCATGTTTAGGGGTGAAAGGGTCAAAGTACAGAGTCTGGGCAAATGGAAAGCTAGAGGCACCCAGCATGGACCGGGCCGGGTCCTGATCTGTCAGAGTACATCTGTGAGGCCAGGAGTCGCCACATGTGACTAAAGACAGCCTCGACTTTTGGCATCTTCTCCTCAGGTGTGGAACACTATTTCACCTATTTGTTATACTTTATTTTATAGAGAAACTTTAGCTTTATAAGAAACTTGTAGTGAAAGCAGGGTTCCCACCAGCCCCCTTGTCACCCGGACCTCCATCGGATCCCACAGGTCAACTGCGCTTCTTGGGTGTAACACGTGGTGTGGTGTGTGGCTAGCCTGTCAGCTGAGGTCCGTGCTTTAGGATGAAGTAACTCCCTTGTTACCCAGGCACACTCAATGTTGAGCATTTTGTAGGCTTGTAGATGCACAATATCGTGTCTCTCCATCACAGTGTCACACAGAGTACTCCCCTGGCCCACACCTGCCACTCTTCCCCAATCCTGGAAACCACCAGATAACAGAGTATTAGTCAGCACAAAGAACCAGCTGTCAAACCGTGAGGATACTCTGTTGTCTGGGTGTAGTTTATCCATTCACTGTTTGAAGACATCTTTGTTACTTCCAATTTGGGGACGTTATGAATGAAGCTTCTCTAAATAGTCACAGACACGTTTTTGTAGACATAGGTTTCAACTCATTTGTCTGAGTTCCTAGGGACAGGGTTGCTAGGCCACACGGTGAGATTCATGTTTAGCTTTGTAGGAAACTTTCGAACTATCCCCTCAAGTGTCTGCTTTTGCGCGTCCACCAGCGATGTGCGAATTGCTGGTCTCCACGTCCTCCCAGAACTTGTGGCTTTCCGCAACTCAACAGGGAGTTGTGGTTCCTTATCACTTTAGCTGCAGTCTCCCAATGATAGAGCAGGCTGAATATCTTCTCTTGTGTTTGTTAATATCTGTGTATCTTCCGCGATGAAGCATCTATTGTGCTCGTTTGCCCATTTTTAATTGGGCTGTTTGTTTTCTTATCGTAGAATTTTAAGGATACTTTGTCTATTTCGCACATAAGTCTTCTATCAGACAAGTGTTTAATAAATGTTTTCTTCCTGTGTCTATTAGCTGTGTCTTTTCCCGAGTATCGATTTTCAGGTATAACGACATCCAGCTTATTGGTTACGTCTTTCAAGGATCTTGTCTTCTGCACTGTATGTAAAAGTCACCACTACACCCAAAGTCATCTTGATTTCATCCTCTGTTGTCTCCTTGGAGTTTTATAGTTTTCAACCTTGATTTTGGGTCTTTGGTTCGTTTTAAGTTAATCTCTGTGAAGGGTGTAAGATGTGTGTCCGGATTGTTTCATCTTATGTTTTACATGGATGTCTGGCTGCCCCAGTGCCCTTCACTGCGAAGGCAGCCCTCTCTCCCTTTAATTGCCTGTGTGCTTTGTGAAACACCAGTGGGCCGTATTTGCGAAGTCCTATTTCCTGGCTCTGGAATGGCTTTAAAATTTTAAAACTTACAGGTCAGAACTTGTCCATTGGGTGCGTGTCTGGAAGAGAATGGATCAAAGGTGACTAGAACGAAGGCTGCAGAGAAGGAAACGAGGTTAGTCGTTTCACAGGAAGCTATTATCGGCGGAATAGCCGAGGAGCCTTGACAGGGAGCCTTCTCTGGTCATGCTGTCAGCCTTGCCGGCAGAGCTGGTTTCCCACAGTCCTCTGCTGCAGGCTGCACTTATGCTCTGTGAAAGCAGCGGCATTGGGGAGGCTCTGAGAGGTGAGGAGCAGTGCACCTATAGCGGGTGATGAAGGGCATTTACAGCCTCGGGGCTGGGTGCCTGATAATCCGGAAAGAGCCCGAGGAGAAAATTTGAGGATGGGACAATTGATGACGGCATAATTGCAGTTACTAAGAAGTGTCTCTGAAGTATTTTGTCACCAATGGAAAAGCCAGCATTGTCATTGTTGGCAGGAAAATCTCTATTTTTTGCTTGCATTTATTTCCGTTTTCTTTATTTTTTAGAGGCAATGCATTAAAATCTTGTCTCTTCTCTCTCCCTCCCCTCATCTTTTCCAAGAGCGTGCAGCCTCTAATGGCTTTTTGTGACTCACTAACTGCTATTGAACTCTACACTCTCCAGGGAGGAGGAGAAGTCCACACTCATGTGCACCTTTTGGCATGCCAGCGGCCAAAAGCAGATGTTAGGACAACTCATTTTTTTGTTATGCGCACCAGCATAGAACCAGTCTCACCAGAGCATTGGCTCTGCCTAGGTGTTTATGTACCTGTGTTTAGGATACCAGTTGAAAACGAGTTTTTGCTTACTACAAAGGTTATAGATGTTTATTGCAGGAAATATCAGCAAACAGGGAAAATAAATACCCCAAATACCCTATAGGCTCATGATCCGGAAATGACTTACTGTGCATGTGCTGGCACAGACACAATATGCTCTTAGATGGATTACTACCTGTACCCTCTTCTTTTGCACCTCACAGTGTGATGCATTTAGCATTTCTTAAAGTGTGGCTCTTGTATAACTATGTTAGATAATGGAAAAATGCAGTGTCCTGGGCGCTCTCTGCTGAATCCTCATCTTGTGGATGAGACACAGGGATTTTTTAATACATTCCCCAGATGGTTCTTACACACAGAAATATTTGTGAGACATAATTTTCTGCAGCATTATTATTATGACTTCATTTTAAAGGTTCATAATATAGCATAGTTTACTAAAGCAATTTCTTAAGAGTAGATTTATACTGTGTTTAATGTCTTGGTATTGTAAACAAGTCTATAAGGAATGTATCTACTGGTATAATTTTCTGCGTACCTGTGACTGTGTCTAGATGATGGGACAAAATGAAAGTGCAGACTAAAGAAGACTCATGCTCAAAGCTTTGGTCTCTCCTTTTCTCATTCACTGATTATTATGCTCACCCCATTATCACTCCAGGTTTGGGTCTGCTTCTCCTCAGGCAGATTTTTTTTCCACAGGTGAGCTTGTTGCTGCTATCAGTCCAGTGAAATTTTCTTTTTTAAGTAAAGGTCCTGGAACTTATTCCCAGGGACTATTTTGGGTCACACATTCACACCTCAATCAGTCTGTTTCTTTCCAGAGAGCCAAGGTGCTCCCTGGGAGCACTGGGTGGCATGCTCTCCCCAGAGCTGGGGCTGGGGGGCTGTTATAGTTTGTGTCTAGATGTCCCCCAAAAGCCTCATGTGGTAAGAGGTGGCTGGATCTAGAGTGTGTGATGCAGGGATTAAGGGTATGTGATCACTAAATCAATCCACTGATTGGTTTGGCACCACCCTAATCCTAGCAGCCTGGATAAAATGTAAGGCACAAGAAGAAGCTGTTCAGGCCCCTTGCTTACCCCCTTGCTTACCTTACTGCCTTCTGCCTGCCTGCCTGCCATGCCACCCTGTCCTGGACCCAGCTGGTAGTGGACTGAAACTTCTACAAAACTGTGAGCTCACTAAACCTTTCTTCCCTTAACTTTGAGTGTCAGGTATTTTGTCTCAGCAATGAAAGAAAAGTAACTAAGACAGGGGCCTTGGCCTCTTGCCCTTGCAAGGACTAACTGTGGAGAGGAGTGAATAGAGGCCAGGAAGAATAGCCAGGGTCCCTGCGGTCCTGTTCTGCACCTTCTGTGGCTTGGGTCCAGCCCTGCCCTGCGAGGTGGGTCGCTGGAGAAATGCAGCTGGCCATGGGTGAGGACCAGAGCGCCTCCTCCAGGAAGGAGAGGGGCAGGCCTAGCGGACCTCAGGTCTGGTCCTGGGGCACCAGCGAGGAGAGACAGCTGCCTGCAGTGTGTCAGCCACAGCAGACCGAGAGGACAGATTCACTCCCAAAGTGCCAGGTAGGCTGCTAAGAGCAGCTGAAGGAAGCTCGTTGCACTATCTGCTGCTGGCCTGGTGCGAGAGACCCGGGAAAACGCAGGGTGACCCGGGAAAACATCCTGGTCTTGTGACCTGCTCTGTCCAGCCAGACCTAGAGCTCCTATTCCCGCCTCCACACCCCGGCACCCGCACACATAGAAGTCAGTAGTGGGGGCACAGGCACCCTTTGCATAAGCCTACACAGAATGTGGCCTTATTAGCGGCTCCAGGCTGGGGCATGTTTCCTATGCTGCTTTCAGTCTGTGAAAGCTAAATATTTAGAAACTGTTCTACTTGAGCAGTTCTGCAGGAAGGCCCCCTGGGTTTTCCCTCTAATCGAGAAGGGCTTCCAGCTGCACAGGGTGCTCAGGTCCTGCAGGACACACAGACTCTGTGCTCTGCTCCACCCTCAGGAGCATGCACTTGTTCTCAAACCTCATAATGCTGGGTCTTTCCTGCTTGCCTCTACCCTCCATTAAGGGTGGTGATTCTGACTTTGATTGTCATGGTTTTTCCAGGTCCTGGGAGGATGCTGAAAGTAAATGCAAAATGCTAGAATGTTCCAACATGCCCAGTCTATGTGGAAAATGCTGGGAAAAATGCCCCAACCTTGTGAAGACCTTCAGGCTTGCTCCTGAGTGAAAGGAGCTGCCTCTTGGATGGCCCACTTGCCCTCACCTGTCCCAGGAGGAAGTTCTTGAATCCACTTCCACCTTTCCACGGCCACTCAGCTTTAGGCTGAGTCTGTGCGCAAGGTGCTTAGTGCTGAGACCAGCCTGGATCCCAAGGTTGGCTAAGACCATGGAGGCTGGGACATGGCAAATATGGTCACTGAGGCCAAGACTGTGTCTGGTTCCTGGCCACGTCTGCCCCTCCAGATCCATCTCCTTCTTTGTGTTTGGCTCTGGGAAGACTAGAAATGCAGGGCCCTAGAGTTGAGGGCTTGGGCAGTGACCTGCTTCCATCCTCACTTGCTGCATAAACTTTGCCACCCTGTCTTTGCGGGTGTCCCCAGTCTTTCCTTATAGGCTGGTAGGATGACCTGA
This sequence comes from Hystrix cristata, assembly GCA_004026905.1. NCBI lineage: Eukaryota > Metazoa > Chordata > Mammalia > Rodentia > Hystricidae > Hystrix > Hystrix cristata. Next base: position 93,047 of record PVJO010003166.1, on the reverse strand, counting down.
GGAATGGTCGTGGAATGAAGGCCACCTCGGAGTCACTTATATCCAGAGCAATGTGTGAAGCGACTTCCACTGGTAGAAAATTGTTGGCAAATAGGGTTTCAGGAGGAGGAGGAGGTGCTCTGTAGATACTGGAGACGTGGGGCTCTAATGACACAAATGTCTGTCTTTGTCCCGGCTTAGTAGGATGATTTCCACTTCTCTATCAAGGGCCGGAGACCCATATTTCACAACCGAGACGACCAATGGATCAGCAGTGATTTTAATTTTGAGTCTGTTGCTATGAGAAATAAATATGGGAAGAAATAAGTCAGAATGGACATCTATGGCTTTTATTTTCTTTCTGAAGAAATTGAATCCAGGCATTTTATCCAGTCCTTTTTTTTTTTTTTGGAAATACACATTTCAATGTGATCATCTCACATTACCAAATTTTCTGTTTTGTAAGTGTTCCCAGGGAGTCTCCGTGTTCAGCTTGCAGCACCTGAGAGGCAGGTGTGAGCTGAGAGTCTAAGGTCACCTCCGTCTCCACCTGAGAGAGTTTGCACCACACAGCGTTTCCTGCCTCTGTGCCTTTGAACGCAAAGCCAGCCTCGTCTGAGCCTCAGTTTCCTCACTGACGAAACACATGATTTTTAATGTGCACCTCAGTGCATTTTCCTGTTGAAGGAAAGCGTGCGGAATGCTTCGCTCCTTGCCTACCATGCATATAATTTAGATGGCGATGACTTTGAATTTAAAAGATAATTTTAACATCTTCCTTTGGAACTAAGTTGTACTGCTCATCGTAGTAAATGCTGCTGCATGTGGGCAAAGCCTCACCATTGGGAATGCCGCTTTGATCTTTCACTGGAAGTGGACATGTGAATAATTTTATTCAGTCGGTGAATTTCAAGGTCTCCCTCTCCTGCCCACCCCATCTGCCATTTCTAGCCCATCAAAATCTAAAGATGCACTTCTTTTTATTTTACTTTTTGCTTGCTTTGATCATTTCATTTAACTGTTATATAATTAAAAAGAAAACCACAAAAGATTCCATGACTGATGCAGAAAACATGTATAAAAATTAAGTACTGTAATCAGTTTTAAGAAAAAATGAGAAATCCATATGGAGAAATCTGCGACAAATGAAAATATATGCATTTTCAGCATTATCTGGGAGGCTGTTAGAAACGCAGATTATCAGTCTCACCCAGCACTGCTGATCAGAGGACTGGGCATGAAGGGCTGCAGCTGCTGCCTCCAAAGCCCCCCCCCGCGAGGATCTGATTCCTCAAGGGCCTTCTGCTGGGATCCTTCTTGGATACCCTGGCTTTCGGCAATGCGGTCACTGCACAGGTGTGAGTTGGTGAATTTCCGCAGTTGGTCAAGAGCAGTTATAGAGGTCTGACAACTGCTTCCTGTCAGAAGGGGAGGTCAGCCTGTGAACGCACAGGCTTCTCTTCACACACAGGTTGCAGGGCAGTGTGAACAGTTCTGTTCAGGATTCCTAACCTAGTCTCTGACCTGCCTTCTCACACCCCTTCCCTGCCCCAGGGCTCTGAGGGTCCCCTGAAGGGAAATCTGGCCAGTCCTGGGCCACCTTAAGCTTGCATAAGGAACTAGGAATGTGGGGTGGTAGAAAGCTGTGGCCTGATTGTGCAGGGCAGCGATCACCACAGAAGTGGAATCCACATCCAGACACTGGAGGAAGACACAAGAGGGGACAGAGTCCATGGAGCATCTGGCCGAGAGCTCCCTGGATCATTGGAACTTTCCAGTTCAGTCTTTGACACGTGGTACCCTCTGGTCTTCGTTGCCCTCACACTGGGCCCTTCTCAGAAGCTACATGAGCCCCTCCTGCCTCTGCGCCCCCAACTCTCTCATCCCTGGCCACCACAGTCTTCCTAGTAAAGGGGGAACCAGTTTTGAGTGTCAGGAACTGTGGTGTTTACTTTTCAAACTGACATTTATTACCGATTGATTTTTCTTTCTTTAAAACTGACTAATGCTAATTGTAGAAAACGTGGAAATACATGTAGAAAAGAAACTGTGTCCCCCTGAACTTCAGACCACCGAGCCTGAGACCTTGGACCTGAGGTCGGCTCTGGCAGGCTCTGCCTTGCTCTGCCTTGCTCTCCCTCAGGGCCACCTGGGCCTTTTCTTAGCTGTTCCAACTCGGTCACCTGGTGGGCACAGCAGGGACGCCATCCGGCCCCACAGGAGTCCCTAGATTAGAGAGGAGGGGGCGTCCCCTGTCTCTACCTCCACTCTTGTGTGAAACATGCTGCTTTCCAAGAGTGGGATCCTACTGAGCAAACAGTGTATTTTTTTGTGCTTGGAATATTTCAAAATACAAAATTCTTTCTATACTGTGGAATATTTCAGAGACCTCCCTATATGTAGGAGTTAAACTTTTATTATCCCCTAGCTGGGACAGCATAGGTAGGTATCCAGTATTAAAAATAGTTTACATTTTATAAAGTACAGGAGCACTTGCATTCATTTTAAAATTAATCGGAAAAAAATGCAGACCTTGTTACTTATTCAGTATAATGACAAGGCTAACTGTGCATAAATGCCTGGGCATCTCTGCAGTGGGTCCTTAGCCCTCTGAGATGCCGAGCCAAACACCTTTAGCGTGGCCCCATGCTAAGTTATCTGTGTATTTTGATCTTGGTTGGTAGTGTTGGTGCTGTTGTATTACCTGTCCTCTTGTAGCCTCAGTCTGGATGTGGTCACCCTTATCCCTTGTGGGAATTACAGTCATAGTCTTGTTTGGGTCCTGTGTCTAAAAGCACACTACCAGAGTCTTTGAAACACACATATTGTGATGGTTAAGTTTGAGTCTCAACCTGACTGGGTTAAGAGACTCGTGGAGAGATGACTGGATCTTGGAGATGCTAGCTATACTCTTTGGTGGATCAGTCCACTAGCATTCACAGCTGAAAGTGCTGTTAGGAGGTGGGGCCCAGTTGGAGGTGGGTCACTGGGAGGGTGACTTTCAAGGGTATATCCCTTGCTGGCACTCTTCCTCTGTGCTCTGCTTCCTGGTCACCAAAAAGGGAGCATCTTTGCTTCACCATGCCTTTCTGCTATGATGTTGCTGCCTTGGAGCCAAATGACCATGGACTGGAACCTCTGAAACTGTAAGCCAAGTAAACTTTGCCTCCTTTAACTTCCAAATGTCAGGTATTTTGTCCCAACAATGGAAAAACTAATACAGATACGATCATAACACCACTCCTCACACACACAGGAGTGTAAGGACCCCTTGGTCTGACCCAGGCCAGGACTGGCCCTGTGTGTCTGTTGCCTGCCCTAGACTCCCCACAGCCCCCTATCTTCACACTTGGCCCAGTGCCTCATCCCTGGTGTTTGCTGCTCATCCCTGGTGTTTGCTGCTCATCCCTGGTGTTTGCTGCTCCTGGAGCACATACCTCAGTGGTTTACACACATCAGAGGCAGAACCATGTGCCAGAGAGGGGGAGAGGTTTGAAGAGATGGCATATCTAGTGAAGTCATTAGGCAGATTGCTTGAGAGGAACTAGAAAACCCTAACCCTAAGTCTATAGGAAGAAGACTAGAGAAGTTAGCCTTGCCTGTTGGGGTCACAATGGTATGATTGCTACACCACATAGCATTCCTTTAGGCAATTCTTTAAAAACCCAGGTGTGTCTGGAACAGTGCAAAGCACATAGCATGTGGGAAAAGGGGAACTGAGCCCCTGGCAATGGCAAGCATGTGGTAACCCTCTGCTGGGCAGGCCTCCTCCAGAGGCAGACAGTAGTAGTCTCTGTGGAGACAGACTCGGGCTAGGGGAGCTTCACAAAGATACTGGGAACCCAGAGAGGCACAGACCCATCCAGCAGGAGAGACTGGAGCCAAAAAAGGATGGCGTGGGTCACAAAGTCCTGTGAGTCTGTGAGCCTGGAAGTGCAGTGTAGATATGGAGTGGGCAAATAACAGTCTCGAGTGATTCTGCTTCTTAAAACTTCTCACAATTCTGTTCTTGTGGGAAGGCGAAAACAACTCTCTGGACAGGAGTGGAAGACTCTTTAGGAGGCGAGCAAACATAAACTCTGTGTGGGCCGCCTTCTGCTTGTGAAGACGCAGCAGATCCGAAGGTGGTTCTTTCACACCGCTGCAGTGATACAAACACCAGGGTACTGGCACAAAAGCAGACGTGTGGATCCATGGACAAAACTGAAGATGCAGAAACAGCTCTGGGTATCTTGGTATCTTCTGCCATCTGGTTTTTGACAAAGTGGCCAAAAACGTACTCTGGAGAAAAGATAGTCTCTTTAACAAACGGTGCTGGGAAAACTGGTTACTCATTTGTAGAACTATGAATCTAGACCTATAGCTCTCGGCCGGTACTAAAACCAAATCGAAATGGATCAAACACATAGATAGAAAAAACAGAAACACTGAATTTAGGGAGAAACTCTGCCCTGGCTCCTGTCATTAAATCTCCGTCTTTGGTTTCCCTCACTATGCCTGACTACCTGTGCCTCAACACTTTGTGGGCTCTTACTGACATTTTTCTGAAGGCCACTGAGCTCTGTGTCCTTGGGTCCCTTCTAGTCACATTCATGTGGCCTCCTGATGATAGAGAGACTTGGCACTGTGGTGAGATGTGACTTGTTTTAGGTGGACTCACCCCATACCATCCCACTCACAGGTGACCTCAGTGTCCTGTATCCGCTCAGTGGTTGTATTCTGGCAGACGGAACACCTCTGGAGTCACTGCCTGTCTTTGCTCAGCGGACTGTGGCCCAAGAGTGGCGGGTGTAGACCCTGGCACGAGAGGGTCCCCAGGAGGAGCTAGTTGGGGGAGGTGACCATGTGTGAATTGTATTGTGGCCTGTTCCTGAGGCTTATGGGAAAGATCTTCTCCTTTTGTGATTGCATTTGACTAATAAGCTGAGTTCTGCACATGGAGCCAGATTATGAACTACAACTGAGGAGGTTAACAGTCTTCATCACCTTTGTGCATCCTCAAGCATGCACAGGATTTCTTTTCATTCTGTTACCATATCTTTGGCATTTTACGACATGCCTGCAATTATAAGACGCTGTTGATTTCATCAGTCCTCTTGCTTATGGAGAATCTTCAGATATGACATAAAATCCTCAGAAGGGACATTCAAGAATATTACAGAACAATGTCTACAAGCCATGTCCAGAGAAACAGGCTGTCCCAGGGTAGAGTGTCATAGTTAACCGATTTTTGTCCACTTGAGTAAGAAACATCCAGTTTAATTGGATCGGCATAGTTCTGGGTGTGGCTGAGGGGAGTTACTGAAGACAGAAGACCCACCCTGGGTAGGCTTGTTGCCTGAATGGTGTAAAGGGGAAACCAAGAAGGAAGCCTGCTTCTGTTTCTTCAGAAGAGCTCCAGTCTTCGCCTTCACCTTGGACATCTTCTCCTGGCTTCCAGCGTAGACCCTTCAGCCTCCGGGACTTGCATGGGACACTGCAGTGGGCTCCAGGCCTCACACTGGATCCTTCAGATCTCCAGCACACAGACAGCCCTTTTGCACTTTTCCACACCCGACTTTCTGGGCAGCAGTCGTAATTCAATCTTATAAATTCTTATTTATTTATATATCTTGCATTAAATCTGTTTCTGTAGTAAGCACTGACTGATACAGTATCACATAGAAAGTATTTTGTGGTCAGATGATCACACCATATATTCTGTGCACAGATACACTTCTGACCCTGGGCCTGGCAGATACCGTGTATGCATCGTGCTCTCTGGGACAACGTCTGCTGGGAATGGAGTCTTGTCCTTGTCCCTCCCTGGCCTCCACTGAGAGCACGTCCACCAGGCAACAGCACAGGCTGCAGGCTCCATCCTCCCTGAATTCCTTACCTCATCATCAGAAGCAACTCCCGGGACCTTCGGCAAAAACACAAACAAAAACAAGAGCAGGAATTTGTGTGTGACTATAGGTCACGTCATCTAGAGTCTGAGGGTGCAGCTCAGTGGTAGAGCACTTGCCTAGGATGGCTAGTATGCTCAAGGCCCTGGGTTCAAGCCCTGTTATTGAGAAAAAAAATTCTTACAGCAGCATTTAGTGATGTAGCCAGTAGACAGACAAATCATAAAATCTCGTGTGGTTATCCTCATATGGTAGATGGAATTACTGGACAAGATAAAATCTAGGTGGTTTTCAAACTATGATTTATTATGACAAAAGAAACTAATTTCACGCTTCCTATATGTCAGGTATTCTTTTTTTTTTTAATTTTTTTATTATTTTTTACCAAGAACATGTATTGGTACATTGCATACATAATGATCATAATCAACATGGTTATTTTGTACCTGTACATGATACATCTTGGTTTTCCCCCCTCTTCCCCCCTTCCCCTCCCCTCCCTTCCATTCACCCACCCCTCCCTATGTGCAATAAGTGTAACTACACTTTACCATTTTTTCCCCCCTTTCATCTTACTTTTCTTTTAACCTTCTTCTTTATCCCCCTTTTCCCTATCTAGTTCTCTCTTTTGAATACAATAACTATTCTACCCCTTTGTCCTTACTTACATTTATGGTTTCTCATATCAGAGAAACAATTCGATGTGTACTAATAAGTGTCTGATTTATTTCACTTAATAGTATGTTCTCCAGGAACATCCATTTATATACAAATGACTCTAGTTTATCCTTTTTTATAGCGGTGTAGTACTCCATTGTGTAGAAAAACCCCATCAGGTATTCTTTTAAAATTGGCAAGATTATGCAAGTCAGAGTGAGCATTTATGGAATGCAGTCAGTACTCGCTGAGGTGGGTGCCTTAGTCTCTTAATTCTGTCGCTTGAGCCCAGCTCTGCACCCCAAGCACAGGCCATCTCTGCCCGGGTGGCGTGGACAGCGACGGCTCCCCATCAGCTCTCTCACCTTTTCTGCATGCCTGACACCATGTCGATGCCCATAAACACCCTGACAACTGCAGTCCGGGACTTCAGTGCAGGCTTAAAACACAATTTTCCGGAGAGGGCTTCGGTCTTGCCAGGGCGTGTCCTTCGGCCAGCGAAGATGGGATCCTGCTGCGCCCACCGAGAGCCTGAGTCGGGGGGGGGGTCATGCGTGGCTGTGTGTGAGTGTGCGTGTGTTTGCACACACGGAGGAGTGCATGTCAGACATATCCGAACATCAAGGAGAGCCCGAGTTGCTGAAATAAGGGGAGATGGGCTTTTACACCCACAACCTGTACCTCTGGCATCTTAACTCTCATTGTTTTATTTGTTGTGAGTAAATTTTGGAACTAACTCATGTCATCAGTTGCTACTGATGGCGTGGCCTGCTTTAGACTGAACCTGTCAAGATGCATGCTCTGGGCCGATGGCGCTGGATGTTAAGAACCTGTTCGGCGGTCAGGGAATCCCGCTGGGGAAAGTGGGGCATTTTGCAGGCTCCCCTGAGGGAGGTGTGGCTGCTGATGAAGAGCGCGCTGGAGTGTGCAGGGCTAGTCTCTGAGAGGGGTGATTCTCTTCTCTTTTCTGGGCCTGGACGATTCCCAAGCCCGCTTCTCTCATCTTACGGTGCTGCTGTGGCACCAGGAAGTCAGGGGCTGTTGGATCCATTTGTGGATCTCGTGTGCCTGTGACGGCTTGTGCCACTTGTGAGTGTGCCTGTGAGTTCAAGAAGAGCATCGGTCCCTAATAGATAGGTGACATAGGAGTCCCACAGCAGAGCAGTGTCACCCTGCTGCTCAGCCTGCTGAGTCCTCTGCTAGACTCTGTCCTGAAGCGTGACTACAGCTCCCTCTTGGCGCTGTCCCGCTGTTCTGGTCCTGCCCCTGGTGCCTGCTCACTGTTTCTCTTTCCTCTTCACAGTGTCCTCCTGTGACCAGGAGCACCAGTCTGCCCTTGAGGAGGCCAAGCAGCCCAAGAATGACAACGTGGTGATCCCTGAGTGTGCCCACGGTGGCCTCTACAAGCCAGTGCAGTGCCACCCATCCACGGGGTACTGCTGGTGTGTGCTGGTGGATACTGGGCGCCCCATTCCTGGCACATCCACCAGGTAATGCACAGCCTCGGGGAGGTGGGAGTTGGGGGGCTGGGGCCTGAGGACCAGAAGGCACCTGTCACACTAGACAGCACCAAGCCCAAGTGACAATGCCAAGGTGTGAGCCACACCCTCCATCCTCCATCCCTGGATGGTCTTTAGGAGCAAGTGGCTTCCTTATCCAAGAGCAGAGGAAAGTATGACTCTGGAGGTCTCTGGAACCGCCCTGCTTACAAAATAGGTCAGTCTGCATCAGCCTCCATGGTGTGGTGAGCATGGGGCCCACTGCAAAGACCTAGCCTGGACTCTTCAAAGTAAGCGCAGCATTGAAGAAGCTGGGACACTGATCCCAAAGTGACTTTCTACAAACTACAAAGACTTGTAAGATCTCACAAAACTAGTAAGAATGCGCCTAGGGAACAGCAGTAAAGTTATTTAAGGATTTGAAATATAAAATCAACAGATACACATTTTATGTGAGTTTGAGCAAAACAAATAACTCCCCCACAGTACCTGAGGAAGAAGCGTGCCTCGCTCACGGAGCTGCGTGATCCCTAGTGGGTGCACTTCAGCAGCTCTGTTACATGAATTTGCCTTTCGATTTTTCCTAGATTTATTTAAAAATAGTTTACAGGTACCCAAAAATATTATCTCTTAAATCTTACCAGACTTGATCCCTAATTACATCTCTAGTGCCTAGACATGAATATTTTGACATCTCCTAAGTTATTTCTTCAAATTTTCATGTATAACCACCAAGCACGTAGAGAGGAGGGCAGGTCTGGGTAGCTCCAGGTGTGTGGAGCTTGGGGAACACACAGCCCCCTTGACTTCACATCACCCAGGAACCTCCTCCTGTGAGCCCTACAGGGGAAGCTGCGCCGCAGGCTTCAGTAAGGGGCAGAGGTGGCTTCAGTAAGGGGCGGAGGTGGCTGCAGGTGGCTTCAGTAAGGGGCAGAGGGGGAGCAAGAATGTCCCCCATTCTAGGTCCAGGGTAGAGCTTCCACAGGCACAGAGGGAGTGCTATCTCCTCAGTACTTTGGAAGCAGCCCCTCTGCAGCCTGGCCTATGTTTGCTGCTGTGTGACAGGTCGGGCGTCTGCTCGTGGCACAGGCCCTGCGCCTGCTGGGCTCTGGCCGTCCACATCTCTGCAGCGAAGCTGAAGAGTCTCTGGCAAACATGTGCTCAGGCCTGCCAAGGAAAATCCTGCCACTTCAAAACTGGACTCCTCACCCTGGATCTGAAGTGATGAGATCAGTATTTATAATGTTATACCCGAAGAACCTGTAAACACTTCAGATTGTGATGGACTCAAAGCAGAACAAACTCTCTCTTCCTCATCTACCTGATTTCACTCTGCACAGATTTATGCCATTTCCTGCCAGAAAAGAGAGGCTCATGCTCTCTTCTGCTGCTGCTTACCTGTAGGAGGGAGGAAGTCACTCTTTGTGTATTTCCTTCCCTCTCTCTCTCTCTCACTCTCTTTCTGAGTATGAAGAGGTTTAAGCAGAATTTAAAGTACACACTCAAAGAAAATAGAATGTGGGCGCTGAAAAGAGAGGTGCGTCATAGTCTGAAGCTGGGAGTAGTCATATATTTTGCGGGGTGTGGTAATTGATTGAGTATTTTTAAAAATGAGTGATCTAAGATATGTTGCCTAAAACATTCATTGAAACATTTGAATCTGTTTATCTTAAGGCCAGGCATAAAAAAGAAAGAACTTTAAATTGAACAAAATGAAGAGACCCCTTAAGGAGCCAGTCGCATTCTTATCTGCCATTCATTCATTCATTCAGCACCAAGGCTGATGGTCAGTGGTGGTCAGGACCAAGGAACCCACCTAAGCAGAGGTCTGCCTGGGGACAGTGGCTGGGGAGGAAGTCCCTAATGTGTCCTGGGCTCAGCTTTACCAGCTCTCACACTCTGAGCAGGCGGGAATCTCCAGGGATTCCACAAGTCCACAGACATAATCAGAACTAGCCTTTGTTGCCCCTCCTGCCTGGCTACCGGCAGCTTCCTGGCCGACTCAGTGCTTGCTCATGCCATGGTTTCTCGAAGCATCCTTTGCAGCCTTGGCCATACGTTTTAGAAGAAGAAAACATTTCTCTTTTAACAGGAAGGCTCATCTTCCCCTTGGACCTGGTGAATCTCTCCTCACTCTAGTTAGTGAGACTATTGCTGTGCCCTGGACCCAGGCCACCCCTAAGTCATCAGGAATGAGGAGGATGTTCATCACAGTCCCTTTACGGAGCACCCAGGTTGGGACTGGGGTCTAGTCTTCAAAAGTCTAGGTTTTGTGTAAAAGGAGGGAGAGACCTCCATGGCTTCTGCCAGTGCTGCAGTCAGGGAGATAATGGATGCAAAGGCGGGGCAGCAAACAGTGTGGCAGTGGGGTGGCTGGCCCTTGAGCTGGTCCCAGCCAGAACTGGATTCCCTGTGGAAGGGGAGGTGTCTGAAGCCCTTCTTTCTCATGAAAGGAGATGTGTGATGGCAAAACAGATCCACAGATAAGCCCTAGAGAGGAAATACACTAGGTGGCAACAAGTGATTTGGAGGGAAGTGAATGGGACACAGAGAGAGACTGTGGGGTGCAGCTTGAACCTGGCAGTTCTGCCAGGGCGGCCCTGAAGGCTAACAAGAGTCGAGACCTGCAGAGCTGGGGAGCCCAGCAGGGCGCACGCTTCCCTGCAGCACAGTGGGGCCCAGTGGTTTTGACAGTGGCCGTGGAGCAGCTGTCGGCATCAAGTAGAGAATGAGGAGGCTGACAGGTGTGCACCAGAAGGACTGGATTGTCCCCACAAGCTCAGCGCTGCAGCAAGTTCAGTTCTGGTTGATGCTGTGTCTTGGAGATGTTGTTGGAGACAGAATCTCTCAGATCTGCTCCGATATCACTGAGCGTTGGCCTTGTCCTTGGGTGGGCTGTGGCATATCTGACATCTCATCCCCGTGCCACAGTGCTCAGGGCACATGGGAACTGCTCTCTCTCTTTCTCTCATCTTTTCGAGAAGTCCCATGGCAGATTAATTCATGGATCATCTTCTGCCATTGGGCCATACACACCCATGAGAAAGGGCTTCGTTTTACATTGATTTGGACACGTCCAGAAAGGCGTGGGTGCCGGACAGTTGGTTAAAATCATCAGGGATTTCATTGGAGGATCTAGACCGGGGTCAGCCGTGACACCTCTCTCTCACCATCCCTGTGAATGGTGGGATCTGAAGGATCCCAGATGCATCAGGATGAGCCCCCCGAGCCTGGAGTTCACCCCAGGGTTCTCTGCTGTCTGATTCTGAGCCCGCTGCAGTCCTGAAGAACACAAGTTCGGGGCTTCGGGGTAGAAAGTGATCATTTGCTTGCCAGAGTGTGTCAGGGGCTCTCTTGTTCAGTAACAACATTTCAGAAGGCTGAAGAAGTTAGCATGACTAGGGGACGAGTTCTCTGGAATCAGAGGTGTTCAGGCAGGAGGGAGGCCGGCGGAGATCTGTGGGCACTGGCTCTCATCAAGGCTGGGCCGAGCCTGCTGCTGGGACCGGCCGGGACCACGGGGGCCACCAGGATGTCAGCAGAGACATTTCCTTCCTTGTGCTGTCCATGTTCAGCAACTCCCCCCTGAGGCAGTGCCTTCTGCAGACTCCTGGCTCTGCATCCTCCTGCCCTGATGTCAGTGTTGCCACAAACCAGGTGACCTGGGTTCTGTGCCCTGTGCATCGCTCACCACAGGGCAAGACCCAGGCCCTGGAGGAGCAGCTGCTGGGGCAGGATCGGTGTGCGAGATATGGACGAGGGCCACCCCAGTGGGGAAAACGGAGGCGCAGCTGCCCTAGACCACATGACATCCTGCTGTGTGGCCAAGAGGGAAGGCTGGGGTATGTTTCCACAAACCCTGCATCCTACAGAGTGGGGCTATCCGAGTACACCCCCAGCGGGTCTCCCATCTGCTAGGAGTAACTCCTAGATGGTCTGCATCTGAAAAGCACCCCCGGAAGCTGGCTTCACAGCGAGAGGGGGTCTGCTGGTACAGAAACTCAGGGGCAGATAGGGCCGACTGCGACTAGTGCCCATGGCCACCGTGCACTGTTCTGACCATATCCCCACCAGGCCAGCCAGGACCCCTGGGGCTGTGGCCCTCCTCTCTGTCTCTAGTGCCCAGCCAGGTGGCCATGGTGATCAGCTGTTGGCCATGGCATGGTTAGCTGTGGACAAGCTGCACTCTGGGTTTACCAGATCCAATTCTGAGCTGAAAGGCAGGCGTTGGAAGCCCTGGTGGAGGGATCCTGGGTGGAGGGCCATAGACGAGTGGTGCATCGTGTGGCTGGAGAGCAGGGAAGCAGCATGGACTTTGCAGTCTCCGTGTGCATTGGTTGAAACCAGACAGCTTCTCTTTTTTTAAATGCATGGACAAACTTTTGTAGTTTCATGAAGTGGAGGGGAAATGCATTATTCTGTAGTGACGTACCCATGTAAAACTCTGAGCCTTTTAGAGAACTGCCTCCTTTCCAGAAGGCCTTGCCAGACCTCCCTGGCCACCCACAAGGCCCTTGCATTGCTCCCTGCCTGCTTCGAGCAGTACACGGCCTGCCCCGAGCAGTACATGGAGCAGGGGAAGAGGCTTGCTTTTCCTAAGATTGAGTAGCAGGAGAAGGGATGGGTCCTGGTGTCTGGGTGCCACCTATCAATGCTTGTTTCAAGAACAGATTGAGAGACCAGGAGAGTGGCCATAGTATCCTTCTTCCTGTCACCTGTGAGAGTATGTTTCTTCCATTCAAGCTCCACAAAGTAACAGAAGGACCCGGGCCGTGGGTGCTGTGACATGAGGACAGGCCCTGGTTCCATGCCAGCGCCCAGTCCCTGCATGGTTTGCACATGCATACAGAATGGAAGAAAACCTGTCTCCGGGGCTCACACTAGCTTCTTTCTCTTTTGTCCTCTGTCAACCCCAGGTACGAGCAGCCGAAATGTGACAACACAGCCAGGGCCCACCCCACCAAAGCCCGGGATCTGTACAGGGGCCGGCCACTGCAGGGTGAGTACCGCGGGCAGATGGCCGGTGTGAAGGTGTAGCATGAGGACTTTGCTTCCCCAGGCCTCCTGCTCCCACAGGGCGGTGCGCTCCACGCAGATGACAGGAACTCCCGGTAAGAGGCGGGGCTGCTCCTAGGTGCTACATGTATGGTTGAAGAAGGAGAAAAGCCACCAAGGGCAAAGGCAAGGTCTTCTTTCTGGGGAGCAGAAAGAACCAGTGTCACTCTAGAGTAGTGTCACATTGGAACTGCGCTGTGCTACTGAAAGACAGCACCAGAGGACCCTTTATTTATTCTCCTAAAAGGAGCAAGGACACCATGCCATTCTCTGGCTTCTTTTAGCACTGAGCTAACAGTTGGAGAAACTGAGGATGGATCGTAATGAAACATGACTCGGTCTTTGAATGGACTGAATTCAATTGCAAAGGATTATTTGCAATTAGCCAGAAACACTGAGTTTAAGTTTCTGTTTAAAGATCTATTGGCTAAAGGGTGATTTGAGGAACTTCTGTGGCATCAGAGAGCGCGTGTGTTTGTGGTCCGTCAGGACAACAGCTAAGCCTGAGTCTCTCGGCAGCAGCACCCTCCTGAGGGCAGGAGAGCTCAGCTCCTGCTGCAGCAGCCTGGGCCCGAGCAAGGACCCGTCACAGAGCCCGGCACAGCCGCGTGGTCAGAGGTGGAGCGTGTCTCAGGTGAATCAGCGTTGTCAGTAAAGTGCTTCACAGCTTGGTCTGTGATCCTCTTTTTTTTTCTCTAAATATTTCTGCATTGTATGTGTTTAGTCAAAGTCAAAATCTCGGACCATGGCCATCTTTCCAATGTCCTTCATGGAGGGCACCTGTTTGATCCTGGTCTTACGCGGTCTGGCTACATCTCCTTTTAGAAACTTCATGGTTGACTCGTACTATCATTGATAAAAAGGGTTTTCAGTTTTGAGAAGTGAAGGTGCTTTTCTGTTCATAAGCAAAAACGGAGAAGACCAGAATACCCACAATAGATAAATTCTTCATTTAGTCATTTCCGTATCTGCTTGGGATAAAAGTACCTAATATAGAGGAAGCACAGGTGGCAAAATGCAGTTGGAGAGGAAGAAAATTATGCTTCTCTATCAGCATTGAGCCCAATCCTTGGCGTTCACTGCCCTTCCCTGTCGGAAGGCTCCTGACTAGGGCTTTTCCTTATTCCCCAGCTCTGTGTCCACCCTGGGACCCTCCTGGGGTGAGTTCCAGGAATCCATGCTGGCATTATTTTTTATCACACTGCTTTCCTATGTCGGAAGGATTCACTTGCTTCCTGTTTCATGAATCAGCCTTCTTTGGAGGACATGAAGAAAGCAGCAGTAGGGGTGGAGAGACAGAGGGAAGAGAGGAGGAAGGGGGAGATAGACTCATGGAGGTGAAGGGAACCCCCAGCAGAGCCCCAGCTGGGGACCTTGGTCTAGGTGATGTTTTATCCTGGCAGGGCTGCCCATGCCTCCAGTCAGCAAGAGTTCCATGTAATTTCTCACCTCCGAAGTCAGGCTTCAGGATTAGTGGGTGATATGCTTCTTATAAGGAAATAATGAATGTGGCACATGGCTGTTAGCCCTCCATGAGCATTTGCAGACTTGTGCTGGACTTCATCATGTCACATAATCCTTACTCTGTCCTTTGTCATCGGTCCCTTTCTCGAAGGGCCCAAGACTCATTTTTCTTTTATAATAATGTAAAACTTGCTGGCTCTCAAGCCAATCCTAAATGTGGTTTTCACACATATAATATGACGGTAACTCACTAAGGTCCAGCCAAGTTTTGTTCTGTCAAGCACATCTGGTATCTCCTCCTGGTAGGACGGTCTTTCAGCGGCACTATGGCCAGGATTCTTGAAGACGGAGATGGTCACTTGTCAGGTGGGAGTAGCTGGCCATACAGCCATTGGTGGTCTGTCTGGGGTCAGACAAGCAAGGGGGTTGGCATTGGCTCGGTAGGAGGCCCATGGCGGAGCTGTGGCAGCCCTGCTCCTCAGTCGCTGTGAGAGGGAAGGACCACCGGCTTACACCAAGACCACCCTCCACCTCCCCTGAAGTGAAGACTGCGTCTCCAGCTGAGGCGGCTCAAAAAACTGTGTAAAGGCAGCTGCCCCTCCACTCCCGGGATGTTTGAGAGGGTGGTATTCATAGCCACTTACTCATTTTCGTTATCTGGAGATAGTCATCCTTATTAGGAGAAAAATTCAGGAAAGTCTTAAATTAACTGCAAGATACAGGCTATTCTTGGTCGGGAGGAGAAACTTTATTTCCAAAATAATACAGCAATTGGATCGGCAAACATGTCCAGTCACATAAGGCTGATGTATTTTCTTCTTAGAAGACACAGCTTTTGTCTCAAATTTCTTTCGAGTCTCAGCAGTGAGGTTCTTTATTTTCCACATCCAGCTAATAAAATTCCACGAGAAACTTACTTTTTTAATATGGCATTTAACCCAGGGCCCTCACACTGACTTACATCCTCAGCCCTTTTTATTGTATTTTTTTTTTTTTTTTAATTTTGAGACAGGGTGTCACGAAGTCACTAAGTTGCCCAGGCTGGGCTCAAACTTGGGATCCTCCTGCCTCAGCCTCTCTGAGTTCTGGCATTACAGGCCTGCCTCACCCCACAGGTTTTGTTTGGGCATTTGCTGGCTATCAAATATTTATTCACACATGTGGGGTAGTTAGCACATGTTCTAGCCCATGCCAATTGACAGTGGATAACTGAAGTTGCAGAGGCCAACACTTTGGCATATGGAGCAGCGGTCAAGGCCTGGCCAATGGGTTACATGCTGAAAACCGGGCCCTGCATTTTCCTCTTTCAGTCCCCGAATTTCCTTGCAGGGTTGTACTACTGCCTGAGAGAAGTTCAGAACTAGAGTAGTGGAAATCCCAGGCAGAGCCGATAGTCACGCCTTCTGCTCCTGCACATCTACCTTGCTTTATCGTGGCCTCACCTCTCCCAGCCGCTCTCTCTAGTTGGTATGTAAGCAGACATCCACCCCATCCCTCTGGCCTCCTGACCCTTGGTCTCCTCTTGTGTCCTCTTATGGCTGTGGGGTGACCCTGTACATGCTGGGCTCCCGTCCTCCCCCACTAAACCACCACTCCTTGGTGTCCTGGTCTCCGGAGCTGTCCTTAGTCCCTGCTTCCTGCAGGCACCTTCCCTGGCCGCTGTCCACCAGCGTCTGTCCATCCACGGGGCTCTCAGCACCCGAGCTTGGGGTGGCATGTGAAGCCCTGGACTCAGCCTGTGCTCTGTGTCTCATACAGTCCCCTCAGAGGTGGGGACTGAGCTCTCCAGGGTCCCCACCACCTGCCCGGAGCCCGCCTCAGGCCGGACACAGGACAGGGACTGTATTTCTTTCCTATCTGCACATGACCGGTCTGTATGGAGTGAAGCTGGTGGGCTTCAGTTCACGGACAGCTGTGAGATAAGAGGGGAGTCACGCTGTGGGGAGGGTAATCCTGCCCAGGGCCGGGGAAGCTGCATGGAGCACAGTGTTCTTTACACCCCAGATCTTGTGAGGCTGATCCAGGAGGAAGAGGCAACAGAAACTTTCTCCTCTAAATGCGTGCAGCAGCCTCTGGAATCCCCATGTGTAGGCCCAGTGCTCACCCAGGCGGCCACAGGGGCTCAGCCTTTAGGACTTTTCTTTTCCTTATCTTGCCCAGTCTGGGCTGAAACCTTCAGGCCCCAAATATCCTCGTGCTTCAGCCTCTGGAGCTCAAGGGCAAGGCCCTTACCCAAAACAGAGGCAGGGCCAGTCGTGCGAAGATGCACTGGCACCGGGAAGGGTACAGCCAGCGCTGACCCCAGTTTCCCATCGTGGTGGAACATCAGCCCTGGGCAGAGCTGGCAGGAGCAAGTGATGTTGGAGACTTTATTTGAGGGAAGTCAAAATAATTTCTTTTTATGGCTTAGATTTTATGACTTCCCATAACTCGTACTGATCCGATGATTTCCATCTTTCAGATGTAAATTCGAGTTTCTTGGCTTATTCTCAGGTGCAGCTGTAGCTGGACAAATGGGCTGGCTTTTCTGCTTCGCTGACCTTGGCCCCTCTGCCCCATGCAGAGGGTCGGTTGCTGTCGGCATTACCTGGCTTTCATCGTGGTACAGCACAGTCGCGCCCCGGCGACCCCAAGACAGGAGAACAGGCAGAAAGTGCCTGAGATCCAGCTTCGGGCACACAGTGGTGGTGGTGGTGGGGTGGTAGGTGAGGTGCACCTCAGGGCCTGGGAAGGCCAGGAGGGGTCGTGCCCAGACCACAGCCATCCACAGCGCCTCTTCCCTCGCTGTGGCTGGTCCTCTCAGGTTCTGAGGACTGGCTCCAGGGGCTCTGGCCCCAGCAGCCCCTCTGCGACAAAGCGAGGCCACAACCAGAGCCCTGTGGCCTCCAGAGCAAGGATGCCCTCCCTCAGAGTCCAGGTGACCACGGCTTGGACTCTGGTGCCTGCTTCGGGCCTCCTCCCCGACTTTCAAGCTGTATTTTAACACCATTCTGAATTGCTGCAAAATCAATTATGATTTTCTGAAGCAGTGTAACATGATCCTTTCCTTGCTGTGGGCGGAGCTGCATTGGTGCCCAGTGCTGGGTGACGTGAGGTGCTGGCATCTGCCTTTCCTGCAGGCAGCTGGAACTGGCAGGCGGCAGGGAGAGTTCTCTGCAGCCTGAGGCTTCCCATGGTGAGCGCACCAGGTTTTTCTCTAACGCGTGCCCATGTCTCTGTTTCTGCTGTCAGAGCCAATGCCAGGTGCTCGGGCGTGAGGCCGCTGTACTTTAGGTGAGCTGGTGAGGAGGTACCATTAACTTTGGGGCGCAGTCCTTCAATGCCGGGAACACAGGCATCACGCTGCACTCGTGGGGCTCATTCCTGTCCTTGGTCACTGTCCTACTGTGGGGCTGGCATGGGAGGTTAGCAGCCACGAGAGGCCTGTGAGCCAGACAGGACTTTGCTTTGCAAGTCATGGGTGACATTGTACCTCAAGAACATTAGGTCAGAACAAAGCTTCGGTTGGTTCTGGATATGGTGAGTTTCTAAATGCCAGCACCTGGAGGAGAGTCCTGAGCTTTCCTGAGTTTATTGTTGGACCACTGAGCTTGATGAAATTAAATCTGTGCATGGATGTGATTGCTAAACTTCTAGAGGGCCATTGCATTTTTTTAGACAGCATGGCAAAAAATGGACTGTTAAATAGGTTTCACTGAGCCCTGATGGCTGCAGGTGAAAAGCCAGGGTTGAGAGTCACCCTGCACCCTGCACCCCAGGGCCTCAGGACAGTACTGCCCTGCCAGAGGGAAAAGGCGAGATTCAGAGCAGCAGCTTGCATCATGTCACATTCCTGAGGACTGGCCAGGCCCTTGCTGGCACCGAGTACATGAGAAGCATTGCTCGGTGGGGACTTCCGTTTCCTCACAAGAGCAAAGCTGGCAGAGTGGAAGTGCGTGGCAGAAGGCAGGCATCCAGCAGGCCGGGGCAGCACCTATGTGGCATGTGAAGCTATTACTAGTGAGTTCAGGTCATGGCTCTTTTACATGTTTAAGAGAATTCGGAGAAGGCTTGGGGGAAGATTATGAGAATCAGTTATTCACAATAAAGCAAGAATAAATAAGGACAAGTTAAAGACACAAATGTTTTGTTCCCTGAAACACAGAGAAGGGATAATAAATAATGCAAACTAAAAACCTGAGGTGGCAGGATAATCAGATCTAGGTGCAGCTGCGCCTGCCCATCCCTTCTTCCGGAAGTGGGCAGGTGTGCAGACACCTCCTCTTGGTCCCGTGTGCCCGTTCCTAAAAACTGGCTGTGGGCTGGCTTTGTGTAGGGTCTGGTGGGTTGGCAGGGATGACACACTACTGTCACCATCGCGAGCTCCCTCCCGATGTGTGAACACCAGGCACCCCATGATCAGTGTGCGGGCCCAGAGAGGCCCCACTGTGATATGGAGCCCAAGTCTGAATGGCAGAGTGAGAATGGCCAGGAAGAGATCTGAGGGCAGGAGGCCTCACAACAGGGTGGGCAGTAACTCAGACCCCGGATGTGGGCGGGGCACTGATTGACCAGGCTGGCAGTGGAGGCGGTGCACCTTCTGCTCCCATAAATATGGCCTACCTCAGATCCCCTGAGGGAGGCCAGAGCAGGAAGACAATGTGTTGTTCACTAGTTAGACCCTGGTAAGCTAGGTTGCTGAAATAATACTGCCCTGACAAATCGTTAAAAATGGCTACCTTCTAAACCTCATGGACTCAATTTCATTTCTTGTGCCCCAACATTTTAGGGCAATAATTACCTTAATTTGAAGAAACCCAGGAGTTTTCCAAGCCAGTAGAGGGCCCAGGGCTTGGCCACACATGACTGGACACAAATGACATTGGGTGAAGCATCTAGAATCCAGTTCTAGGCCAACACTGTGACTCAGCGAAAGTCATTTCAGAAGAAATGTGACTTGTGTTGGTTTTATTGTCTCTTTTGAAAGCATATTTTTTAATCTCAGGGGTCAAATAAAAATTTCCTAAGAGAGGAGGAGCATTATCAATTACATCAATACAGTAAAATCCTGATCCATGTGGCCTTGGTTGCTTTGAAAGTTATGATTATGCAGAAGAGAGATGGAATAAAGTTTAGATCTATATTAATCCCCAAAAAACTTCTGCCAGACAAATTAATAGTGTGAGCAATATTTGAGAGACAGTTTAAGTAACTTAAGAACAAACTGTCCTCAACCATCACCAAATATGTCAAATTTGTTGCTAAACAATTGCTGGTCTATTACACATGATTCCTATCTCTTTATTAAAGCAGTTTATCTAAAATAATTAACCACTTCAAAAACTTTCCAAGTATGGTATACACTTGAAGACAACAAGTTTTCCTTTCGTTGGCCTACAACTCAGTTTTATTAATTTTGGCCTTCCTCATATCTAATCTGGGTTTATGGAGAATCAACCATAACCAAATTAAGATCCTTTTGTAACACAGGGCATATATAACTTCGGCGCACAGCATAGCTGGCACATGTCAGCAGGATGTGCCTGAAAGGGACCCTGTCTGTAGAGCCTGGTGTTTCGGAGTGCCACCTGCCTGGGGTGTCACTCTGAGTCTGGGTTTCTCCCTTGCCCAGTGGTCATTTTTATATAATCAATGCCTACTGTAGCCAGAAAGCCTGCCCAGTTCATTTTTCATTTTCTGTATCTTTTTGGGTAAACACCAGCCGCCCACTGCTCCCAGTTCTGCTCAGGCCCGTGCCGGTGGCTCCGTGGCCAGTCTCCTTTCTGTTCTCAGCCTCAGAACCCTGAGGACCCAGGACTGAAGGGGCCTGCACTGTTGGGCTGTCTTCTTAATCACTGAGGCGACACAGACCTTGCTGATTTTCTCTGCCGTCCTTGTTTCAGCCTCTACAGAGTCATATTTGTTGTTCTCGCCTGTTAATGTCAGTCTCTTGGTTCTCCTGTGCAACCGAGAGCTGGTCAGAAGACTAAGTCACCCTGAACCTTCTCTGTTCTGAGAGGTGTGATTGAAAGATACTGCGGAGGAGTAACTTCAGACAAATGTAGTATAGTGAAAGACACATTGCCATTCATCTCCTTCAAAATACTCTCCTGGCCTCAAACACACGTGCCACATCATTCTTGCCATGTCCTGTTTTTATGATATTGAATGGCACTCAGAAGAATTATTCACCATAGTTTTGATTGTACCTTGTAAAGGCACTCAAAAAAGAGGACTTCCAGACCTGCTGCAGAGAGCCTCAAAAACTGTGGATAAGAATGTTTGAAGCAAGGGGAAGTAATTTGAGGGCATATGATGACAATATGTCTTTTATTATCATTTTTGAAATTTAAATATTCATTGTACATTTTGATTTTACCTAAAGTCTTTTCTTTGTAATTACAGGTAGTTCTTTTTTAGTTTTGTAAGCAGTTACCTATTGCATTGGTGGCCCTAGCCTGGGTGCTGGAGGGGTGAGTTCACACTCACCTAGCTAATCAGAGATTAGAGCCTCGTCATTCACAGCCAAGACCTTCAGACAGGAAGCCAAAGTGATGAGAAACTAGGCAAATTGTAAAAATGGAGGTTGGCAAATACTAAGAATTTTCCTTTACATTTGAAACAGTTTATTAGAATTCTTAGGAACTGTTTTTCAGATTTGGTGCCAATGTGAAAAACACCTTGGCCTCGCCCAGCAGCATTGCGGATTGCAGCATTGCGGATTGCAGCACTGGGGTGGAAGTGTGTGGTGTCCTCCAGGGTCCAGTCCCCAGGTAGACAGGCAGGCCAGGCCCTGCCAGCCTGCCAGGTGGTGTTACTGCTGGGGCACTGGGGTTACTGCTTCTGAAATGGGCGCGGGACCAGTGAGAAGGGCATAGGGGGTAGTAGAAGCTGAGGTGTACTCCGTAAGACTCGCACCAAGACCATAGTGTGCACACAAAATCCTACATCAGAAAATAGGGTGCTCCTGGGTGATTCATGACAGCAGGAAACTGCTCAAAACCTGTTTGGTACTGAACGACAGCAGGCCCTGGAAAATTGTAGCATGACTGAATTTTTTTTCTAGCTGTCTTCTGTCAAATAAAGGACAGTCTTTCAGAAAACCCAGAGGCCTCTGCTCTGACAGGGAAGGATGGAGTGTGATGCTTCCTTATTCACCAACCTTCGGGAATTCCTGGGTGGATTGTCTGAGAGTGAGTTCCAGTAAGCTGATTTTTCATTTTTAGTTGTGATCTCATTTTTCTGTCTTTTCTCTGTTTCTTTCTCACTTAATTATTTAAAAAGTGTCACCCCTCACATCCAGAGGAGGGTCTGTGCTCCTCTCTGGCCTTGCTTGGACATTTTGGAGTCCGACTGGCCCATGTGAACTGGCATTGCCACCAGGGCCCCTTGAGTGCAAGAAGGGACACAGACCACCTGGAAACCTGGAAGCCCATGTGGTCACAACCCCTGAGATGCTAGAAGCATGTAGTGAAATCCACCTTTTACTTATCCCTTCATTTTGCTAGAGAGCACCCACTATGACCTTCTATAGGGGGGAAACTTTCTTCAAGTGGCAGCAGTAGGACTTTTATCTTCCTGAGGCGAAGAGAAGGACACAATGGGCAGGAGAGGATGGAAAGAAGAGCCTCTGCTACCTGCCCTCTGGACTGGTCTTGGCACAGCATTTCTAGTCATTGCTCTTTGTTGTTTCGTGAACCAACTCTTCTTGCACACAGTAATTTTCCAGAATGCACCAGCCCTAGAGTCCATTTCTGCCTGACTTCTGGGTGGCCACTCAATGTAGCTTGGTCGAGGTGAAGAGGTTGCTGTGTGTCAGGGGAGCCAGCAAAGAGCAGAGCTGGACATCCGCCCTCCTCTTCCCATCGTGGGTTCCAAGCCCTTTCCACTCTGATGTTGCTGCTCACACTGGCAATGCTGCAGTCTCCTCTATGGAGGGAGAAGCAGATATGGAGATGTTCTAGATGTGTGTCACCCTGCCACCTGCAGCCTCCAGGTGGGGGTGGGGGCAACCTACAGGTTGGGATGGTGTCCCCACTCCAAGGATGGCACGGCTGCAGGAAGCTGGCAGCATCCAGGCAAGATGGAGCTCCCTGGGGTCAGCCTGGCTACATGCTGGGCCAGCAATGCAAGACGGCCGTCTCAGGAGCCCCTCAGTGGAAAGGTTCTGATTCCTTTTACATAAAAGAGTGTGGACGAGTGGCCTTGTGAATTGCCTGTGGCTCTGCTATTCAGGGCATCTCCACAAAAACCCTGAAAGAATCCAAAGAAGTCATTAGAGGCTCAGGAAGCAGGCCAATGTCGCTGTGGGATGCTCTGAAAGAACAGCACAAGCTGGACATTCACAAGGATTCAAATTATGCACAGGGAAGCCATTTGGGCTGTATGCTCTGAGGGTTTTGACTCTGAAGTGTATGTAAAATTGACTGATAACATTGTGGACCATGAGTCAAAGATGCACTTGAATGGGCCAGTCAGAGGGGACGATGACGTGCCAGCCCTATGTGGGTTGGCAGGGCCGTGGCTATGGGGAGGGAAGAGCAGGGTGTGAGCAGTGTTTGAGGAGTGGCCACAGGAAGCTCCGGGACCAGCAGGATCTCTGAGGATGAGAGGGAAGTCACCAGCCAGATTCTGGACAAGGCTCTGTTATGGGGACAGAGGGTCAACAGCAACCACAGCTCACATACTGGTGAGTGTTGCACTGAGGGTCCTGCACTGCAGCAGTAGTGTGTCCAGGCCCTGCAGAGGCCTTCCACACAGACACATCAAATGCATCAAGTTAGAACTGGGTTCTTAATGACATGGGACTCATGGCATCTTGTGTTGGAAGTCTACTTGGTTCATTGTGGAGGTAACTAGACGGAAATTGTTATAAAGTTGTCATAGAACACCAGACACCCCCACTCCCCATACAAGTAGACACACACAGAGACACAGAGACATGCACAAATAAGCACACACATACACTGACATGCACACACACACACACACACGCACACACTCCATCAATATCTATCTCCTTCAGACAAGGCTCGGATTCCCGAGTGACACAGGGGTGTGAATCTCTCACAGCCTCCCTGTTTTCTTTAGGTATTGTGAGGCCTGTGCCCTCTCCCTGCTTTGGGGGTCTCTGTGTAGCGTTTTCTCCGGGCAGCAGGAGGATGCTGAGGCTCCCTTTGGGCTCAGGCTCCAGGAGGGAAAGATGACTCTGGAAGCCGATGCCCTGAGCCCCACCTCCCCCAGGCCTGTGGGTATCCTGCCCTTAGACAGACAGCAGCACAGCATGATGGAACACTGGCGGGATGTGTGCCTGGAGAATGCCAGCCCAGCACCTGGCTCTGCAGGGAGGAGTTGAACTCCGGGGTCGAGGGACATGGCCTGGACTAAAAGTTGGTCCCAGCTTGCATCTCAGTATCCTCGGAATTCGAGTTTCTTTTTATGGTAACCTTTGCTTCATGTAGTTTTGTTTTCCACCTTCTTTTTTATATGTGTTAAAAATCCAAGGTGTGGTAATAAATTATAGTGAATGTTAAATTTTAAAAAAATTCACTATCGTAGACAACGCATTACCATTAAACTCCCTCAAAATATTTCACTCTGAACACACTTAGCCCATTGTTTGTGCCTCTTTCTGAAGTGGTTCTGGGAGTCCTCTTTTGTGAGTGTCTTTAGCTGCTGTGACGTAGCTGCCTTGTCTAGAATCTGTTTAAAATGTCTAGCTTTCACCATCATTTTGACTTTGGGGAAGAGCCAGAAGTTGTACGGTGCCAGAGCTGGAAAATAAGGTAATGAGGACACACCATAACATTCTTATGAGCCCGACTTTCCGGAGGATGGCCTTCAGCAGCAGCATATAACAACAATGTTCTCATTGAGAGAGGGATGGTCCAGGCACTCGTTAAAAAGCCCCTCAGTGCTGGGCAATTAGTTCTTTTCACCTTCCTGCAGACTCTAGCACACTGTGATGTTGGTTTGCATGCACCTCACTCAGCATAGGCACCAGAGTGGTTTGTACCTCCTCTTCTGTGCTCATGGGCTTGGCACGCTTGTGTTTCTGAAACAATGTGGAGCCACTCAGTCACGCGTGTGGCTGGGGCAAGGAGGATGGCAGGGCAGTCTGGGCCCGCAGGGGTCCGCCTCTTCCCTGGTGGCTCTGCAGGCCTGCTCGGATGGCATGCCACCCAGGAAGTTCAGGACGTGCCTGCACTCCTGTGTCCATCCTGGTAAGGCGAGCACAGTGGGGCAGTTTTCAGACATGACAGGGACAGCATGGGTTCGGCTTTCTTGCCAGAAGCTTTCTGCAGCGTTTGGGGCCATAAAAGGTCATGTGTCCTGCTCTCTACCCAATTACCCCCCAGAAGAAGGTCAGTCCCTCTAGGAGTGATAGTTACTATTTGCTGGTGCACAGGCTGCCCTCTGGCACACCCACTTAGCACACTGTTGCCTATACGTGTGTGTGAGGCCTCACTGTCTGGAACATCACCCGCTGGTTGTAATGTTCCGAATCCATCATTGTCACAAGCACTCAGCTCATGGCTGTGAAGATGTTTGTTTACACCTGCTCGGGATGTTTTTAGGCTGGAATACAGTTCTGGAGGTCCAGGACTTTGACTGCCCAGGTCTAGTGTGCCCGAGATCACCCCAGAGTTTGTCCCCAGAGCTGTGGTCTGACTGCCACCTGTGCAGAGGAGTGGCGCATCTGCTTAGGTTCTTAGTTCAAGGGACTTAGCCCACGTCAGGGAAGAGCTGTCCTCCAGGCCCGAGTCTGGGAGGGACAGAACCTGTCAAAATCTGGCCCAAGAAAAGCATTGACAGAGACTTTGCATGAAGACACGTCCCAGGTTCCTAACCCTCAGCATGGCGAGTTTGGGATAGCTGTGGGCCTGGTTCCCATGCGGACTGCCGGCTTCTCTGCCAGGAAGGCTGAGTGTGCCAATGCTGGGGCACCGCTCAGGTCTGCAGTGGGGCACCCATACTACAAACCGGCCCTTGAAACAGTTGCGCTGCTCACAGGATGGGAGGGAGCCACGCTGGCCTTCCCTACATAGCTGCCGCGCATTAGCAGAGACTCAGGAAAGCATCTGCTCTTCTCACTGTCAGGAGGTGGTGTTTCCTCTCCTCATTTACCAATCCGTGCTCTATTTCGGCTTTTGATTTCTTTACCTTTTTCTGTGGGCTGCAGAAGTCAGATGTGTGGCTCTGTCTTTGTCAAATGTGCGTTCTTTATACTAACCCAATTTTACAGTCTGCCCGACCTTGCATTCCTCATTTTTTCTGCAAGTCGCTTCCCTTCCCATGTATTTTGACTTCCATGTTGCTGTGACAAGCTACATGCAGTCTGGCCCAGTGTTCTACCTCCTCCAGCACTGAGTGAGCAAATACTGCAAACACAGATCGATCCTTGGCTTGCAGAGCAGCCTGCCATCCACATTACCTGGAGGACCTAGAACCACAGCCCGACTGTGCTGTCATTTGAAATAATAAAACACAGCACACAAGCAGGAGGAAAAACAGATCTCCCCCAGAGGTTTGTGCTGCTGGCTGTGGGCAGAACGCTGACAAAGAAGCATCTACTTTAATGGCAAAGCACCTGAAAAGTGCAAAACCCTGATTCTGATAGCTGCTCAGTGCAATCCAGCCCAGACAAGGGATTAGACTGAGAATCACCTGCCTTCCCCCTCACAGTGGGATTAACTGCTTTGCCACACTGCATTGGTTCCTGATGGCTGTAGCTCCCTGGCAGCATCCTCTGGGGAGGGGCAGCACAGTGTGGCCAGCAGGAGGCTCCGCTGCACCAGAGGTGACGCAGTGCAGGCATGTTACACCTCTGCCACCTTTTCGTGGAGGGAACAAAAGGCCTGGTCGTGAGGTAACATCCACTTCCTCGGGGACAAGAAGTTAGCTATTCTGTAGCTGCCACTCAAATAAAAATCTAGGCTTGTAGAAAATATTTCTCTTATAAATTAATATAACCTGAAAAACTATAAACCAACACTGAAGCATTAAGTGAAAACATTTCATTCCAGAATGGGGCTGGATTTCTGTTTCCCGGTATCAGTAACAGTTTGTGACAGCCTGTTTAAAGGAGTCTATGGGGCAGGTCTGTGGAAAATCCGTAGGAGATAATAAACAGACTTAGTCTTAGAAACAAGCAGAGTGTGGAATTCAGAGAAATAGGCTAAGTTAGAAAATGCGAAACCAGCCGCGTCTAGCCAACATAAATTATACACTTGTTTGTACTATATTCCTTTTCATAAATCCCCACTTCTTCACCCCATTTGCTTGTTTAATTGGGTTTCTGGAGGGCCCCATGAAAGGTCCCCATACTGCAAGTGGAGCCCTTAGTGGGTGATGTGAACGGTACCTTCTGATGCCCTGCCTTGGCCATCTCGCTTGGTTCCTCGAAAGGCCATTTAGCCTGCATCCTCGCTGAAAGTGGCTCTCATCCAGTCTGCTCTCTTCTGCAGTCGGCTCTTGATGGAGTTCACAGCTCCTGCTCCGCTGCCAGCCAATGAGGTTGGGCACACGCAGTCCCATCTGCAAAGGCATGACAGGTTAGGAGAGTCCAGGACAAGGCCTGAGTGGAGGACCTGCCCTTGCCTGTGGCTGGCGGTGAGGAGGGGCCGACCATGTCCTCTCCCCTCTTTTCCAGGGTGGCCATGGTTTCCCCTGCTTGCTGCCTGAGCTTTGACAGGAATATCCTCAGGAGCTGGACAGCCTGCGTCTCACCGTGCTTTCTCCTGGTGCCTCATGCACATGAGATTTGTTCCCATCCAGCCTCTCAGATCACCAGAAGGGGGTTGTCTTCTGGCCAGCCTTCATCACGGACATCTTGATTTCCTGTTCTCTGACGTCTTTAGCTGCCCTGAAATATCTCCCCTGTTCCCTTTTGATTCTTCCAGACCTGGAAGGAATCACTATAGGAAGCGCTGCAGGCATCCAGCCCTCGCTCTCTTCCATTCTCAGATAGCTCTGTGTGTCCGTGCATGACATCGTCAGAGGACAGTGTGGTCTGTGGCATGTGGCGTGTGCTGCCTGAGCTCGGGGTTCCAAAAAAGTGTATAGTTGGTCTGTTGTCACTTGCGAATTTAGAAATTCTGGCTAAGATTAATATATGCAAATCATGAGGCCAGAGTTTCCGTAAGAAAGAATCCCTGAAGCCGTGTATCGCCTTGCATGTTTAGCTGCACTCTCCTTTGTGCCACCCGGGGGAACTTGGGAGTTGGCAGAGATAGAACGAACGGCCGGGCCCATGTTACGCAGATGCACTGCCAGCTTGGTGGCGGACTCTGGGCAGGTGAAGGGCACCTGGGAGCTGCGTTAAGGCAGGGTCCCCTTCATGGTTCCGGTTTGGGATCAGCCCGGAAGCCTGGGCTGATGGTTTCCTCCAGTAGTCCTCCTCCTTAAAGACTTGCAAGGTAGAAAAAGGCAAAACAAAATTTTTTCCCCAGCAAAATTGTCCCACAAAGTTGGGAGAGTGTGTGAGGCTCCCGTAATCCTGCTGGGTTCACACTGGCTTGCTGTGGCCCTTGGTGTGAGGGATTTACTGGAAATTTACCAGAAAGGGAGTTTAGGTCAGTTGAACTCTTTCAAGATCTGAGAAAAATGACCTTCGAGGCAATTTATTAAGAATGAGAAAGATGTGAGTTGGCGGAGTACTCTCCATTCTAGGTGGGAGAAACGCTTTTGGTGGCGAAGTAAAGATAACTAAGGACTTGCAATTAATAGAACCACGAGATCGTGTCAGGGAAGAGTTTACATTCAAGGAATGCAGCAATCAGTGTGGCTCTTTTGTTTTTTGTGTGGTTTTGTTTTCCTGTTCCACTGGATTGTTACGTATATTTTTAAGGGAGCGAGGTTTTCATTAACAGCCACTAATTGCAGATCCGAGGGAAACAGTTACTGCTACCTGTGCATGTATTTTTTTCTTTGAGGATTCTACTCTTTACCTGAACTCTATCTCGGAGCCCCTGCCTGCTAAACCAGGCTCACAATAGTTTGCAAGTCGAGTGACCAGAGCCCTAAAGAAGGACTGAGCTACTTACTGTATGCTTGGTGACCACAAGCTGTGGTGGATTCAGGCGCAGTATGAGAGCAATGCTTATCTGCAGTGAGCCTTTCCCTTTATTCAGCCTCGTTAGACTGAGGACTTGTGAATACGAATAGGATAACAATCCCCAAATCTGAAATCATCTGAAGCTTGAATCGGCAAGGCGCTTTCTGATACCTGGTTGATTAAGGGTGGTTTGAGTTGGCTAATAGTTAATGGCGTAACTCAGAAATTTTCAAAGTGACATCTGTATTAACATGGCTTCTCAGCTGCCACTGCTTAACTAGATGACTTTCCAAACACTTCCATCCATGCACACAGAACAAACCTTTCAATTTACTTGTGGCAGGCATAAAAATATTTTGCTATCCAGAAACGAGTATGAAAATGATTGCTTTTCATCAGGGCAATGCTTTTGCTCAGTGTGTTTCATGAGAACGCCTGGCTCTGTCTTTCACTGGGAATGTTAAAAGCAGTGAGTGTGGATACGGATTTTGCACATTAGCCATGGGTAGTTTAGGCGTGGACTCGTCTAGCCTTGTGAGAGTTGGTTCAATGTTTGTACCACACAATAATTTTGATTCATGACTTTTAAAAAATGTGGCTATCCCCCCTATTACAAAGTATCTTTTCTTGTGCTCCTTCTGAGTTTTATATGCAGATTAACGCCTTCCTCATTTCTACCATGGTAAAGGTTTTTGAAAGGAGACAGCTGTAGACAGGATCCCATGGCTCATCCTCAGGTAGTTGGTGAGATCTTGGCACTGGCCCACTAATTACTTTCCTTTCTCCAGAGCTCTTGAACCAGCTGAAAATCCCTGAGCTCTGTTACCCAAGCAGGTGGCCGAGGTGGCTTTGTGAGGACCATTGGTGGTCTGGGTCTGCGGGTGCAGAAGTTCCCACCAACTCAAGATTCTTGGGGAGCTCCCGAAGCCCAGTTGTCTCCAGGTTCAACCCATGTTGAGCTCATCCTGTCCTTCAGTCTGAAGTGTGGATGAGCCACCGAGGAGTCCAATCCCCACTTCTCTTTGAGGCTCTAAGGGTCAACTAACTGATTGACTATACTATATTCAGGTAATCATTGAACTTCAAGAAGTAATGGATACACGAGAAATCTGTGGATACGATAAAACTTCAGAAATTCTATCAGATGGGTGCTCCCCCCCAGAGGTTTTGATATGTGTTTTCCCCATGTATGGACCTCAGGGGACAAATTCCCACTGCTCTGGAGTTACCCTTGCTAAGTAGAAAGGGAGCCCCAGGTAAAGTCGGGGTGAGTGGTGTGTGAACAGAGTTCTCCGGTAAACATCCACTCTGGGGCTTGAGGAGCCAGACACTCCACCCTCCTTAATATGCAATTTGAATTCTGGTAAGGAAAACGGAGATCAAAATGTGACCATGCAGTAGTCACTGAAGAATGCCCCACAGGGAAGACAGTGCAGAAGCTGTCACAGCACAGGGACTGGCCACTGGCCAGGAGGCAGAACAGGAAGGGAGCCTATCCCCCAATCCTGGGAGGTCAAGGTGCTAACGCAGGGGAGTACTCCGAGTGGTGGTTTCATCGCATTTGACTTTGGTTGAGTTGGATGTTGAGAGTGGTAGTTTTGGCCATGGGCTTTGCAGGCTGGTTAGGGGACTTCTGGAATCAGGGTCCCGTCATTATTCCACCACTTCGCCATCTGAGCCTCAGTTTACCTAGAAGTAGGAAGAGATTAACACCAATTCCCAGCTCCACCCTGCACCTGTAAATGTCCTTGGCACTTGGCCCTGTACATGTGCTGTGGCACACCAAGCATCCAAGGACACCTGCAGCCTGTTTGAGCCTGAGGACAGAAGGGCGGGGTGGCCTCAGAGCCCTGTGTGCAGTGTTGTGGATCCTCCGGGCACTCACGCCTCACAGAGAGGGTCACTGTTTCCAGCTGTTTGGAACACACGCTTGCCAAAGGAGAGCCTGCTGCTGGGTGGGGCCAAGGCTCCTGCAGTGTGTGGACTCTCCCAGGCATGGGCTGTAAGATCCAAGCCGGGCATCTGAGCACTGGGGCTATTTTGGAGGCTTCTCACAGAGGCTGGCCCCCTGTGTGGATGCTTTGTGTGTTCCTGACAAGCCCGTGCTGCTTCTGCTGTCTCCTGGCTCTGCATACACTGCAGGAGAGCTGAGCCCACTTGCTGTCAGTCACCTCTGGCTCCTCTGGCTTCTTAACAAATGCATGGCTTTTAGTCAGCTCCTAAGCGTGGTTCCTGCAGACTTTGGTGTGGTTCCCACAGACTTTGGCGTGGTTTTATAAAACAGACCACGTTGTGTTTGGCTCATGGCGTCCGTAACCTTCAGACGCTCACTTGAAGGACGGACCAGCTCCAGCACCTCCTTCAGGGACATCTATGGGACGCTCCCAATGCCCACACTGGTGCAGTGTGAAGGGTTATTGAGAGAGGGAGTAAACAGACCCCCAGACAGAGCCTCCTGATTCCTCCCATAGGACTTCGTGGCCCCCTTCTATTCCAACCTTCAGGCCCACTTCTTGGCTACACTGGGGCGGTCAAAATCTATCAGGAATTTTACTACCCTCCCAACTGTGGGTTGTGCTCTGGGTGGTAATTTTTTTTTTTTTTTTTTTTTTTTTGCTGGTGCTGGGAATTGAACTCAGAGCCTTGCACTTGCTAGGCAAGCACTCTACCATCTGAGCTAAATCCCTAACCCCTGGGTAATAAATAATTTAAATGGCAGGGTGAAAGGGCATCCACAAGACACATTCTGAACACAGACCCATTTACTGGCTGGCTGGAGAGACTTAATATGTACCAAGAACGATGTTAATGCCCCATTTTGTGATGAACAAAGCGGATGTTTGTATGTATGTGCAAGACAGCATGGAGGAGAAGAATCTTCATCCCATCCTGCTGCCATGTGGCTTCTGGGTCCCAAGCGTGACAATCCAACCTTCCCTGCTGGCATCTTCAGCTCATTCGCCTTCACATGAGTCACTGTTGTAAGCTTAAAAACACTGTATTTGGGAGGCAACTATATTATAAATTCTACCTAAAGACCATTTCGAAAAGCACAAATCTTGCTCAGTATGTTTCCTGGTTTACAGTGTTATTGTTTAGACTTAGGTAGGAGCTTTACACCAGCTCATTCCAGAAAGCATCTAAACATAAACATAAGCACTTTGCTGATCTGTCAGTGTCTGGCCTTCAGTTGTGCAGACAGCTTTACAAAACAGACCTCTGGCAGTGGTGTGGAGGATGGTGCATCTGTCCTGTGGGCTAGAACAACAGTGTTCTGAGCAGCTGTGCCCCCTCAGAGTTCTGTGGTATGAGCTTGCACAGAATACGCAGTCCAGTGGCTGCAGTGTGAGTAGCCATGTTCCCGAGTCCCTCACTGCACCAGCGGACCCCGGGTGGCAGCTGAGCCCATCATGCCCTGACACAAACCTGCCAGTCTCTGCCCCTGGGCAGAGGGCTCCGTCAGGACTTACACTGGGCTGGTGGGTTGCACTTAGCCTTTCCCTGAGTTTTGCCTACGTTTTCCTGACGCGTTTGCTGTACATGCTGTTGTGAGGTCAGCTCCATGCTGAACTGTTCTTTCAAGCAGGTTTCCATGTTTACAGATATTCCCAAGGGCAGTTCAGGCACTGGCAAGCACCCAGAAGGTCCACACAGAGAGGGATCCACCGGGAATTGCCTCTCTCTATAGCCTGAGGGGCAAGGGCTGGCAGAGGTCAAGGCTGCCCTTGAATTAGTTCTGTGAAGGGCACGTCTCTGTCACTGTTCTCAGCAAACTGGTGACCCTGCAGCTACTGCTGCCTGGCAACATGGCGTCACCCCCAGGAAGAGACGAGGCTGGGTCTGGTGTCCTCAGTGACCTTGGAGAGCCATCTCTGACCTGCTCCAGCCTCAGGGTGTAGATCCGATTCCTGTGTCTCTGTGTGTCTGCTGGGATCATCCAGGCTGACCTCCTGGTACCAGGGCAATGGGAAACACTAAATTTCTCTGCTGTGGTCTTCTAGCCAAGGGGCTGGGTTGGGAGGGTGTCCAGCACTGTTATTTCTAATCAACAGGTTGGGGATGAGGCATGTTCACTGCATCTGAGACAGAAGGAAAAGTAGTGAAAAGCACACCCAGTGTGAAGATGGTGTGGTCCGCATAGAAACCTACAGGAGCGGGTGCAGATGGCTGCCAGGGTAGCCACAGACATCACTGATGCTGGGTGGCCAGAGTCTGTGGGGCACAGTAGCCTCAGCTCTGCGGTCAGAGCACTGGGCTTCAGATCCTGGATTCCTGTCACCTTGTTATGGTGCTGGTGGCGAGGGTTAGTTCACTCTGTGGAACCAGACCTTTGCCCACTCCACACTCTGAGAGGTGCCTGGGTGTGTCTGGAGTGCTGTGGCTGATCAGAGCCCTGGCAGACACTTTCATCTGCAGAAACTGCTGCCTGCTCCTACTAGGTCTGAGGCCTTTCACAGCATCTGCTAACTTGATCCAGTCCCTAAACTGAGCATAACTCAGGAAACACCACTGTCTTGGCCTTAATTTAAAATCTGCCTATTCCAAACACAATTGGGCCAGGCCAACCTCTTTTAACCCTCAGAAGCAGCCCGACCTCTCTCCTGTGGCTTGTGGCCCCTCAGTAGTTCCTTGTGTGGACATATTCCAGAGGCACACTTCTGCTGAGGTCCAGTGGAGGCCAGGTGTGTCCCGCCTGGCCTAGGAAGGTTCCCGTCCCCATGCACCTGCACATCTAGCTGGCCAGTTCTGGCTCAGGAGGCTGCTGGGCCCTGGAGTCAGCTAGCCATGTGGGTAATTGTAAGGCCACAATGTTAGTTCTAAATAAATGAACGTTTTCTTTGAGTGACATCATGAAGCACTTTTTGACAGAGGTGTAAAGTTTAAACACAGCCGTTTTTTGACTGATGCATTTGCTGCCGAGAACCTACTTCTCACCAGGTCTACAGGACCCTTTTCTCAGGGCCTTTACTTCAAGATGGGAGTGTCGCCAGGCTGGACAGTGAGCAGATGTGTTTTCCTTAATCTTTCCAATGACG
Organism: Hystrix cristata; assembly: GCA_004026905.1. NCBI lineage: Eukaryota > Metazoa > Chordata > Mammalia > Rodentia > Hystricidae > Hystrix > Hystrix cristata. The sequence goes on along the minus strand of PVJO010003166.1, from coordinate 59,434 downwards.
GCCTGGAAAAGCAGCTGTACTCATTGTTGTCCTGAGATCTGTCCTCAGGGAGTCAGGAGGAGGCTGGGGAGGGCAGAGGAAAAGCAAGGACTCAGAGGGTGATGGCAGAACTCACACTTGGGGCTGCAGAGGAGGAGGCTTGCCAGGAAGCACCCTGGGGCTTCCATCAGGAGGGGCTATGGAGGTTGGTGTGGTGTGAGCCTCACTATGCCCTTGAGGAGGATCTGCCCCTGGGGCTGCAGCCAGTCTGGAAGTCCTCCTCCATCTCTATCATGGGGTCAACTGCAAGATCTGGAGTGTTTTCTTACTACTAGTTGCATTGTAATTCAAAGATAGGCATGCAAATTTCAGGCAAAGGGCTAAGAGAATGTGAGAAGCAGTGTTTTAAAGAAGAAAATGATTTCTGTAAGGTTTTGTTCATACACATTTACTTTGTGTAGACCTGGCTTCATTTCTCAAATCCGATTGAAAAATATACACAAGTTTTAATGAAACAGACCATAGGATACTAAGGGTTGGTTCCTAGACATGTTTTAGAGGTAGAAATGCTCAGTATAGAGTATACTTCGTTTAGATTCAGAGGTACTTCCCATTGTCAATCATCAGATTATCATCTGATTCACTATTTTTTGGCTTCTGGGTACCATGTCTACGTGTACAGAAAACATTAAAACATGATGCTGGAGTCACTTCCAGACTGTGGCCAGACCTTGTGCTTATGTGAGACCTGCCTCCAAACTGGCTGTCGTCCTAACACTAACCCTAACCCTAAATCTACCCCTAACCCCAACCCTAACTCTAACCCCCAACCCTAACCCTTAACCCTAACCCCAACACTAACTCTAACCCCTAACCCTAACCCTTAACCCTAACCCTAACCATACCCCTAACTCTAACCCTACAGGAGGAAAAGGCACGTATCTCTTAGAGTGTTTCTTTATCGAACTTTAAATGATCCTTTGCGTTGAAAACTGATTAAAACCAGAAATGGATCTTCAAATGCAGAAATTCTGGCAGCTCTCTGGCATGAGTTCAGTTGTAGCACTAGGCTGACCACAGCCTGTCAGGCACAGAACTGGCCCATCAGTTTAGGAAAGCGCTTTTCCATGGAGTCACATATACTGCCATCCTAAGTGGAAATTACATTCATTGTGGCGTGACTGCGATGAATAAATTCTTACAGGTTTGTGATTTTAAAATATATATTATGTAAATCTATCCTGTTAAGCCTCATTTTCTTTCTGAAAGTTATCAAAAAGATGTGAAAACCGTTATATTGTAGAGTAAACCACTGACAGTAAAGATAAGTGAACTAGGGGTTTGGGAAGAAAAGTTTGATTTGATAGCATTCCTCAAACCACACATGGTGGAAGAGAAACAAAACCCCCATCTGGGCCTGGCCTCTGCCATGGTTCAGAGTGTGCCGGGCCTCCCTTCATAGATGCTCTGTGCTGTCTCAGGTGAGAGCACCCCAGCATTCTCCCCTTCCACCCATCAGAGTGGATTTGGGCTGGGAGACAAGTGGTGGCTGTTGCCTCTTTGGAATAGGACAGAGTCTAGGCCCTGCTGGGCCACATGAATGGCCAATCACTGCCTGGAGTGCAGCCCAGGACGCGTCCAGCACTCCTCGCCTAGCTTCGTGGTGCGTGGCAGAGATACAAGGCGGGTACTGACGACTTGTTCATGCGGCAGGTGTGGGGACAATGTTGTGCTCAAACCACTGGCCCCATTGTGATGATCACTAGTCTGTAAGTCGTGTCTCCAATGTTACTGTGACCTGAAAATCCCTTTAAATTACCAGCTGTGTGTGGCGCAATCCCTCCGGGGCCGCCTAGAAATGCATTCTGAATCACTGGGATGCACTACATGACCCGCAGTGGAAAGCGAGGCCGTGATGAAAAGGAAGCTCAGCTTTCACAGCTTAGGGGTGGAGAGGGGAGCATAGGCACACTGCACAGTGTCATGGCTCTTGCGTGTCCTGTGGGTGCGCACAAATCATGGTCCTGTGTGGCACCCTGATGCCTTGATGGGGAGCACACGGCCAGCAAATCATTCTTGCTGCACACCAACTCCCGCAGTTTTTACTGGTCTCCTCTTCTTCGTACCTGAGGACAGGCCTATGTCTTTGGCCTGTGTAGCTTGCCTTTCCATCTTGATGAACTGGAGTGAGGGGGTACAAGTAGAGTTCAGGGTAGTGTCTCCAGAGTGAGAATCACCCTCAACTTGCTGTGAATACTGAGAGGGGCTGACTGTTACTTCTTTTCCATAGTCTTAGGAATGATCTACCTAAAATATTCATTATCAGTTTGGAACTGTTGAAAAGTTTCGGTCCAGCAGAAAATCCGCACGGAAGCAATTTGTTTCTCTACCGTGTGACATGCAGAGAAGAGCGAAGCCCTCAGACCAGGAAGGACATCAGACAGACCTAGCGCTCAGCAGAGCCTTGCAGAGCACAGGGCCTCCTGCTGGCTGGACTGGTGTCCCCGCATGCTTGCCCTCCAGCAGGTGGCCTTGCCCACACGGACAAGTGACCTAGCATGTCACAGTGTCCAAATGCAGAGAACCTGGGTCATCCCATGCACCTTACAAAACTTGCACTCTAGCCTGAGTCTGCTCTCTTCTGACCGCATCTGCCCTTGGAAGCTCCCTCGTGTCCTTTCGGGCCTGGGCTCCCAACCACGTGCTGATTTTCATCCTCAATGTGTGAACTCTCAAGACTCAGTCCAAAGCCCTTTGTTTAAAATAATAAAAATACAATCGAAAATGTAGAAATATGAAAACAATTTAAAATACAGAAATATGGAGAAGATAGAAAAATAGAATTGATACACATAGTTGTGATATTTTTGTTGTACGGTTGGAAAGTTTTGTGCTTTTTCTTTAGTGTCTTTTTTTTTTTTTTTTTTTTTTTTTTTTTTTTTTTTTTTTTTTTTTTTTTTTGTTTAACAACGGGATTTTATTCACTGTTGCCTGTGTGGGTTTTGTCTAGTGTGACTAGGCCTGGTAAGCTTTCCACCGTGTTTTTCAGAAGCTATTTTCAGTCTTGCAGTCATTTCAAAACAGTCCATCACGACCTGCGCACGGGTCGTAAGATGCCTGGACAATGCATTGAGGGATGATCTTGTTGCTCCACAGGGCTGCCCACCGAGTGGCAAGATTTATAAAGACTCACTTTGCCTCAAGCCAGGTTGAGGCAATCATGGATCTCGATGCAGAATGCCTGAAGAATATGCCTCACTCTATTCACTTTTTCCCCATGTCCACACTACATGAAAAGTGAAGCTGAGGAAGCATGGATTCCACATCTGGACAGACAAAAATGCCTAGTGGAGGAGACAGGGTGCTCAGCCTCTTGATATTACATGCATTCCGAGGCTGCAGAAATAGAGGATTCAAGTTGCTCTATAAAAATGGTTTGGGGACTGTGTGAAAGCTCGTTTTCTTGGAATACCTCTGCACATGTGCGTTCAGGTGCACCCAGGTCTCCACTCTGCTGTCTACCCTTCTCTCCCTGGATTGCTGGCTGCAGCCTCCAGCTGGACTTTCTCTGATCCTCCACCATCTGTCTTTGGCCAACAGAAGGGTGTCAGGACACTAGTGGGACTTGAATCAGACTGTAGTTCTTCTCCACATCTTCCCCAGGATTCTAATTTTTCTGAACCCCTCTATGTAACTCACAGGACCCCACATATCTTGGGAGTCCTCCTCCCTCCAGGTTTCTGGCTTCGTGGCATATGGGGCAGGCCAGCATCCTGCAGAACCAGGCTCTTTGCACCTGCTGCTGTTGCTGCCCACGGGCCTCCTACCTGCTCATGGGACTGCCCCTCGAGTCATCCTGTCTCCCTCAGGAAGGAAACAGGAGGCTAGAAAGGGCAGGGTCTGTTGTCCCAGGCTCCTCCTGGTGTCTGGAGCAGTGAGGAGCACTGGCGGGTGCTTGGAGTGTGTTTCCTGATGGGTGTCAGGCACTGCCTCCTTCCCTAGAAGTTCACGGTCTTGACCACAGTTCAGCTTTGGTTTCCTCCCAAGCTGATGTGCAACTTGGGCATCTCCTCCCTGTTTCCCTCCATCCCCCCACCCCGCCTCTGGCTTTCTCTCAGATATTAATGCATTTATCAGTTTTACCAGGTTGTCCAGAGCCTGGGGTGTGGTGGTTGTAAAGTGTGTGCAGACACTAGGGTTGAGCTTCCTGCTGCCCAGGCAGGATGTCATGACTGCCGCCTCTGCAGACCCGTCCCCCTGGGGGTGTGTGCTGGCCCCCACAGATTAGGAAGAATCTGTACTTGGAGAAAACACTGTGGCTCAAGGTTTAATAGAGGAGAATCCACAGTGTAGGAGGAGGGGTGCTTTTCGGGGCCCAGGCCTGTGAGTATAGTGCCAGGTCAGGGCTGAAAGTGGACCCTGCAAACTCAGCCAACATCAGCAAACCCACAGTGCAAAACATATAATCACTTTGCTAACAGGGTTTGGCTTCTGGATTGCTCTACTCTCTGCAGTTCTTTTTGTTTCTCAAGTGCCCGGTACTGCATGAAAGGAGGTTGTTTTCCTTCTTTGCTCTCCTAGATTGTTATGCGTTAAAATGCAGGGACCAGCATCGATACAACTTTATTTCTACTTGCTTATGCCAAGGAGCAGCCAGGCGAATGGGTAATTTTTTGGCACAGCCCTTCCCCTTCCCAGCCAGATGACGGGACACAGCTCTCTCCTTGGTGTGCACACAGGGAGCCTTCTTCCCAAAGCAGCAGCCGTGATGCTCAAGGGCAGGGAAATTCTGCAGGACCTGGAGCTCCTTCCAGACTCTTGGTAATGCAGGAAGAACACGCCAAGGTTTTGCCGTATGTTTAATGCCTTCTTTCAAGGAAATGCGGTTTAGAAAGAAAACTACAAAATCTTTAGCTCCTTTACATAGTTCAAAATATTTTATATTGAAGAAGGAATATAAAAACCTGGTACCTGAAGTATAACCTAGAGCAAGCTAGTAAACTTAAGATTTTATTAGTCTTCAGCTGATGTTAGCTTTAACTCATTGTGAAGCAAAAGTTACCAAAGCTTTTCATGAGGTTCCTAGAGGAATAACTAGAGGCATCTCAGAAACAGTGTTTCTCACAACCCTGAAAGGTCACAGATGGTCTCATTTTCTAGTCCATTTTCAACTCTGAGTTAAAAACGCCTTCCTATTACCCGGGGAGTGGTTCAGAATAAGGCTATTTCCACAGTTTTCTACAATAAATTCTTAAAGCTCTAGGAAAGAGATTGGCCTGGAAGTGCTGTAACATCTGTGGAGAAGGGCCGACAGAAGGGAAAATAATTGTCCTTGTTATAAAGTTAAGGGTTTGATGCCAAAGGAGGATTTTCAATCTGCTTGACCTCTCTCGCGCACGTGCTCTCTCTCTCTCGCTGTCTTTCTCTGTCTCTCTCTGGCTCTCTCTCTCCCTCTCTCTCTCTCTGTTGAGCACACAGGTCTTAGGGAGAACCCAGTTTTCTCATTAAAGTTCTGATCAAGTCCATAAACCTTGATCAGGGATTCTAGGGACTGGGACCAAAGTGAGCTTGGGAGGCCTCTGCACCCGAGAGTTCTTGGGAGATAGCGGGACAAATTCTGAGTCAGAAGTCAGAGACACACATTCCCTGCCTGTCCCGGGAGGGCAACTCATTGCTAGTGACAGATTTACCTTCTCAGATCACGTCCCCTCGGTGGATAAGTCAAACTAGCTAATGGTCGGGCTTCTGAAGGGCAGGAGTGGGAAAATGATCAGGTGAAGAGCTTGGCCCCACAGAGTGAGCGAGCTTGGATCAGGCAAGCATAGACCTCCCTGGGGGTCCTGATGAAGTCAGAGAAGGGTGTTATCTTATTATCAACTGCTTTTTATTCATTTCTCACCTGTATTACTTTTTTTTTGTACAATACATATACAACCGAGTGGACCCAGATCCACAGACTCTGAGCCAGTGTTTAGGGGCTTTAAAACTCAGCTGGTTGGTCTCACAGCCCCACATACTTCATACCCTAGAGTTGTTTCCCTCTGTCTCTAGGCTGCTTCCCTGTCCCTCAGCCCTGCAGGCCACCTTGGTGTGTCCTGTGTGTCCAGCATGGGTGTGGAAATGCCACCTTAGCTTATGTGAAGATGACACACGCTCTTTCTATGTCACTAGTAGTTGCTCCTAGAGCTGTGACATCTATACCTGTCCAAATCTGCAGTAAATGAGAGTCTCCAACCTCCTGCCAAGTGACACCAGGACATTAGGACTCTGAGACTTCAGGTGAGGAGAAAGGGTCTGGCTTGATTCCTCACCATAGCCTGGTGTACACACTTGCTGAGCACACAGAACACATGGCCTGAACCTCCCGCCACAGGTGGATCCACTGGTGTCCCTTCTGGTCATTCATTCCAAGTGTGTACATCCACGGAGTATGAGGCAAAGCCAGCCTGAATTTAGCACTATGCTGTCCTGGGCAGAAATCTTTTTCTTTTTTTCCCATTTCTTTACTCAAAACGAAGTTCGGTGTTTTTGTAAATGAAAGTTAAAGATACTCTTTTGGGACTTAAGAACTTCTCAACTGTGAAATAAAAATCCTTTGCAGAGAGACTTATGTAACACAAGTATGGATTTTATGCCACGATTAAAAATCATACTCGGGCAAGACTGATTAACGTTTCATATTTCAGAAGCAACTAACATTTTCAGGTTAAATTTCCCTTATTGTATGAAGGACTCCTAAAGTTTTATATGCCATAGTCTGGTGTTTGATAATGAATATGAATTATTTTCTAACTAAAGATACTGCATTGCTTTCCCTCATTTGGGGAGACGTGATTTAGTAAGCAGCCCAAACCAACCTGGGCGGACCCCCAGTTAAGTGTGACTCATCACACAGCTGTGAGCTGAAGTCTTTCTTAATGTTGCTCTGTAATGATAGTCATCAAGGAAGTGATACTTTTCCAGGGCAGCTGTATCTTTCCTCGCCTACCCCAAGAACTCTCGGGGCTAAGGGGACAGGGAAGCTACCAGCGCCCCCTGGAGGCTGTACCTGTTTGTGCCCTGCTACCTGTCCGTTGCCTCCTCCCTTCTGCCCTCCCCGGGTCCCTGTGCCGCAGACTGGTCCTCTGGGGGCACTGGCGCCCTCCTGCACCTTTCCTGTTTCTCTGTGATTACTCCTGCCCCAGCTACAGCCAAGCTACCACTCAGAGTCAGGGCAAGGAGGGTTTCTGGAAGCTTCCGAAGGGGTTCTGGTTTAGCTCATTTTTCTGCTACGAGCTTTGCAGATCTTCTCATCGTCAGCTTACAAGGCAGAGTCTGGAGATTTTCATGTTCTTTAGAGGGACCAGCTAAAGCTTTCCTCGTTTCCTCGTTTCCATGAGTCTCATTTAGCAAAGGTTGGCTTCTTATCACCCATGCGGTCTGAACTCCCACAGTCCAGATAGATGTTCTGATGCTAGTGGGGTCTCCAAGGTTTAGACAACTAGCCAAGTTCACCTAAGCAGAACCTCGGAAGCCAAGCTGAGGCGGGGCAGCCCTGGAAGATACCCCAGAAGCCATCAGGGCACAAGGGCAGGATGCAGTGCCAGCCCAGAAGCTGCTGTTTCTCTCCTCCTCTTCTCTTGTCTTTGGCTTTCTTTTTTTATCAAACTCTTCTTAGGTTTTCTTTGTGTTTAATAAAACACAAACAATGAAAAGCTGAATTTGTCGCCTCCAAATTGGAACTTTACATCTGCATAGACTAGAAGAAAAAAGGAATCACCCGAGGGTCTCTTACCTCTTGGTAGTTGCCTGGAAGGAAGCCAGTGTCCAGGCCGCCCTGGACGGAGGGTCAGGCTGAGGGCTGCGATGCTGGTGCTGTTCCCTGAGGGCTTGAGCAGTGAGGGTGTGATGGGGGCACTCGCAGAGAGGAAGGACCTCAAAGTGAGCTGGTGTCTCCTAAGTTGTCTTGAACATGGGGTGGGAAGAAGATCTCAGACATGGAGGGGCAGAGAAGAGTTGAGGAAATCCCCAGTGGGGGCCAGGGCGAGGGAAGATACTGGTCATGTAGGGTACTTCCCTTGTAAAATACATTGCAGAATTGCTAGATTACTCCCAGACCCGGAAAGTCCACGGAGAGTCAGCTGTAAGCTAAAAGACAGAGCTGCCTTCCACCCCCTGGAGCTGTGGTTCTGAGGGGGACCCAGATCCTGGCTAGTCAGCTTCTGGGCTCAGCTCACCCAGGTCAGAGCTCCAGAGGGCCACTTCCAGGTGAGATCCTGATATGTTTCCCAGCACTGGTGCCTCCTGTGTTAGCTGGAAGAGCGTACTCTGCGTTGCCACTGTGATCAGTGAGACACTAATGCCTGTGTGTCTCGGTCTCACCCAGCGATTCAGTGAATGTTAGATGTTGTACTTCTTCATAACCGTGATTCCAAAATCGATGTCCACATATGGCGATGAGCCAAAAGTGTTCACATGAGGTCATTAATATTGAGGTAGCCCAACACACTAATTTCCAAATATTAAAACATCATCTTTTTTCAATATAGAGAATAATACTTTGTGAACTGTGTGAACAATGAAAAGATGTACGTTTTTCCCAGGTTGTCCTGGAGCCAAAAAGCATGAGTTTCTGACGAGTGTGTTGGACGCACTGTCCACAGACATGGTCCACGCCGTCTCTGACTCATCGTCCACATCTGGCAGGTAGGCTGCACTCAGCTTCGAGATGCCCAGGAGTCTTGGGGGGTTGGGAGAGTTCAGAGTCAGTCCAAGTGTTAGACACTTGAGACTAGGAAACTTCTTTGGATGTGGTGGAGCTGAAGGGAAAGGACCCTCTCCAAAACCCCAGTATAATTGCCAAGGTGCCACAAGCATGAGCTATTCCCTCTCAGAACTAGAAATAATTTATTTGTGTATAAAGACATTTTCCTGGTGAGTATTTTGACATTTTCATCTCTTTAAAACATTGGTCTTCCTCCCCTCTGGGCCTGAGCCCTTGATTTTCTCTTCTATCCAAAACTCTCTAAAGCTGTAGGTCTCCTTCGCAAAAGACCCCCATCTTGTTGTGTTTGCTAAAGAAGACTTGGGATAAAGACAATGCTAGGGGAAAATACCTCTGTTGCTTAGTAAATTAAATAAGGCAAACATCATCTAGATTTCAACTCTGTGTCTCACAAAGTTGGAAAGATGGTTCCTACCTGAAAACTGGAATCGAGAGCTGTGAGTCAACTGCCATCTAGGAAGCAACTCTGAGCATCAGAAAAACAGTCAGTGGTGCAAGGATGCTCTGTCCCTGTGGCCCGTCCACATCTCACTCACTTCTAGGAGGGCAGAGCTTAGCAAATGGGGCAGTGTGGATTTGGGACCGGCAGGGAATGGCAAATAGAGCTGGATACCCGGATTTTACCTTGGCAGGAAGGTGCAGTTACTGGCTAGTGCAACCTCAAGAGCTGACCCAACGCCAGACCTTCTAGGGAGACTTTAGTTATTCATTCCTTCAAATGTCAAACTTTATTTGCAATCTGAGAGAAACTGTCTAATTACAACTTCAAAATTTTTCAATGTGCCTCTTTCAATATACAGACCTTTATGTCTATCTCACCTACCTGATAAGCAAATGGTCACGGGCAGAGGGCAGAAACCCTCAGCTCTGGGTCAGAGGTACGTGGCATTCAGGACAGCGGCTTTTGTCCTTAAGAGTGTAGCCCAAGGCACAGTTGTTGTGCACACCTTCACCGCAGTGTTTGTGAGCCTGAAAACCTTCTGCTCAATGGCTTTCTTAGCAGGCCACCACACGGCAGGCTGGGGCTGTGAGGGTGGGCAGTGGCGGCTTTGCTGGTGTCCTGATCTGAGTTGTGTCTTTTCAGGCTCTTGGAACCTGATCCCAGCCACACTCTGGAGGAGAGGGTGGTGCACTGGTACTTCAGACTGCTTGACAAAAACTCCAGTGGAGACATCGGCAAGAAGGAAATCAAACCCTTCAAGAGATTCCTCCGGAAGAAATCCAAGCCCAAAAAATGCGTGAAGAAGTTTGTTGAATACTGCGATGTGAACAGCGACCACTCCCTGTCTCTGCGCGAGCTGATGGGCTGCCTGGGCGTCGCGCAGGAGGAGGGCTCGGCGAGCACCAGGAAGCGCCACAGTGAGCACCTCTCCTCTTCACTTCCTACTTTCCCACTGTGAGGCTGTTGTGGTTTTCTCGCAAGGTGTCATAGATTGCCTCACGGTCCAAGGCTGCGAGCAACGAGGCCAGCCTTTGACTGTAACCTTGGGTTATAGATAGGCCGCGGGATTAACAGCAGGCCTGCAGGGACTGACGCCTGGCGAGGAGCACATGGCATTGAAGTGGCGGGAGCCCTCTATGGCTCTGAAGCCAGGCCTTTGGGTGCTCTGTTCTCAGTGGCTGACTTTCCAATGTGTTGTACTTCTGATTATGGGAACTGTTGGAAATAAGTCACCATGGACTCCAGCTGGTCGTCAGCAGTAAATAATTGCTGTTATCCAGGCCAGCTATGCCAGTGGTTTGACTATCAGCAGCTCACTATTTCCCTGCGTGGGCCTGGCCCGACTCACCAGTGGTTCCGAGAGCAGGGAAAATCCTAGGGCAGGCGGAGCCTAGAGAGCCAGAGGTGACTCACATGGGAAGGTGGGGTCTGTGTCTCAGTTGCTGGCCCCAGACAGTGCTTGCTGGTGTAGGCCTGTGAGGAAGAAAACCTCTTTGCTTTGGAGAACTGGGTTTCTTCATTGGTGCCCTGGGGTGCTGATTAGGGCTGGCAGACACCTCATGCTGTGGACGGGTGACTCTGATTCTGCGATGGGCTTGCTTGGGAAAGCAACTGAGAGTAAGCCTGTGTTCCAGAGTGTGTGTCCCAGCGTGTGTGTCCCGAGTGTGTGCCCAGGGCATGTTCTGGGTGTGCATTCCAGGGCACGGTTACTTACCATGCTCGTGTTCTCTGCCCTCCTGTGTGCGAACCTCTGCTGGGAAGTGGGCCTCTCTGAGCTGAGCTGGGTGGTAGCCCCCGAGAAGACCACACTGATGTCCGTTGGCCCCATTAGTGTCCCTGTCCCTGGGACTTGCTGTGACAGTCACTCAACATTATGCAAACAAATAAGTAGGGGCTGAATGTCTGTGGCTGTGAAGCACTTCTTGGCAGTTTCCCTGTAAGAAGTCAGTTCTGGAAAGATGGGGCCTCACCTCAAAGCTTGTTGTCCACAGTCTCTTTGTGCCATCCTGTTGAGGTGTGACGGAGTGGTGGGGTCGGTGTGTCCCTGTCACAGGGAAGAGCCAGGTATGCAGGGAGCACAGACCATCTCCCCTAATTGTGCTGTCAACTGGTAGAAAGGTTTAAACTACTGCAGAATGCTGAGTTGTCTGCATTAGGCCCATCATTGAACAGATATCTCTGGATTTTATTCTCTTATTTGTAAACAAGAAAGAAAAATCCGATCCCCCTCTTCCTCCATCAACCCAAATAAACTATTATTTGGAAAAATTGGAAATTTGGTTAAAAAATGAGCATTGGGGATCTGGATACATGTTAATATTTCAATTTTTTCATTTCTTTTGTAGAATTTTTCAAACCTTTTCCTGTATTTTTCTTTCTCAATTTTATGATCAGTTTCTTTTTTCCTACCCCCTTGTAACTTGAAATAGTTCCAAGTCGGTCAAACCTAAATATTTAAGAACAGATAAATTTTGACATTCTAAATATTCAAATTATTACCACTTTCTTTTGTTTTCTGTATTTTTGCTAACTGTCCAATGATGCATATTTTATTCTAAAAACTGAGAAATCAAGTAAAGGATGTATATAATTTATTCTCAGTTTCAAAAAATATTTCTACACACATATCTACATATGCATGCACTATGACTTTGCTTTGTAAAATGGGATCACAATACACATACTGAACAAACAAGTGGACTTAGACTACATTTAAAGTATTACTCTAGGAGTACTGAAATTTGAGTTTTTCTTCTCAAAAGTAATCACTTCAGACCAAACAAGTAGGAAAGTGGCAGCAATTATCCTGACACTTAGATCATTAAAACTGACATAAAAATAAAACTCCTGTTTAATCATTTTGCAGTTTGCTGAATGCATTTGGATTTCACCTTTTCACATCGTGTTTCTACTTATCTAAATAGAAAGAGAAGCTAGAAGGAGGCAATAGAATTTAAAAACAGAATAATTGCGGTTTTCACTCAGTAATTTTTAATTGTGTAGATAGAAATCAACAGTCAGTGGAGGAAGGGGGATAACAAATACTGCCTTCCCTCTTCTTGTTCATTGTTTACTGAGTGCCCCTGACCTGGGTATTGCTGAAATGATGGTCAGTAAAACAGATGAAGCCTGTGGTCTCCGGGGCTCGTAGTTCAGCATGGAAGCAAGCCACGAGATGAACAAGACACTCTCCAGTGCTCCAGGGTGATTGGGTGCCCAGGCAGGGGGCGAGGCGACACATGGGGACATCCTGGTCAGCGTGTTAAAGTAAAGGAGAGCTGGAAGGGGTGGGCGCATGTGGGCCGGCACTGAGTGGGTGCCCAGCAAGCCTGAGGAAGGTGTCAAAGTAGACAGGACCTAGGAGATCCGGCCTGAGGCTCCGAATAAGAGCCCATGGAAGGCTTGGTAGGGAGGACTTGTCTAGACATGTTTTAAAGGGGTCTCTGAGTGCCCTGTGGGCATAGCCCAGACAGGAAGGGCTGAAGGAGGAGGAGGGAGGGATTTGCTACCATTGATTGTGTGTTGGCATGTGCCTCAGGGCTTCCTTCACAGGACAGAATCCATTTTCCTTGGGAGCTTGTGGAAGGCCCTGGGAGACCATTCCCTGGTTAATGGATTTACCTTCAGAATCTGGGAGAGAATGAAACAGTCTTCTAAAACTGGACTAGACCTTTTATATTATTAGAAAATGCTTGCACCATGACTTTTATAATCCACTATGCCTAGGTGCAAGATAGATAGATGATAGATAGATAGACAGAAATGTATATTTAATGAACAAGTCTGTAGTAGATGACACCCCCCCAAAGTGGCATGGGCCCCTTTCTGAAATAATGGTGTATCTGTCTTTAAATGACGAGGCTTTGATTTATAATAGCGTCTTTTTCTCCTTTAGCCCCCAGAGGCAATGCAGAAGGCACTGCTAATAGACAGGTGAGTGTATCTCTATTTTAGCTTTGCTAACTACCTGGTTTCCTTATAGGCACTGTAGATTCAGAGTGGTGTGGATTTGGCATGGACGGTACTTCCAGGAGAAGGAAGGACACAGGAGAGGCATCCTGTCCTGATAGGCCCAGGGCCCTAACACTGCCCTGCCCAACCTATCTGCTGTCTCTGAACTGCTGAGCCACTAACGTAGAGTTTGTATCATTTGTTGACTATTGGAAATTTCAATTATTTTATGATTTTAAGAAGAATTTCTAAGTCTGCTTGTTTTGTAGAAATGGCTATTCCGGTTTCTTTCATCTTAAGAAGGTGGCAGGAACAGGAGGCACTCTGGGGTACACAAGAAACTCCTCTTCTTTTAGAGCTCTAAATAAGACAGGAGTTCAACTCCCGCAGCTGTTTCTGCTTCATGCCGTGTGTTGATAAACACACGTTTGTGTTTCTGTGTCCACATCTCTATACGTGCAATTAGAGGACACGATTGTGGTGTCTCTCTCCCGCAGTCCATGCCAAGGCCCAAATGGAGAACATTTTCCAGGAGACAAACAAGAGTGGATTCATTGTCCCTCCCTCAGAGCCCGGCGAAAGCCTCCTTTCTTTATGACCTGGAGTCAATTTGTTATTTGTTTTGTCTGCACCTGTTTGATGTCAGGCTGGCGTTGCCTAAGGCAGCCCCAGTTTTTGTTGTGGGTTTTAAGTGGAGACCTCCAACACACACCTTGAATGTAATTTAAAACCATTTCATTTGGGAAAGATGTGTGATTCGTTTTCCTTTGTTCAGCAAATGTTTATGGTTTTAACTTTTTAAATCCCACTGCAAATCACTTACACTTGAAAACGCAGCTGGCCTGAAAGCAATTACCAGCTGTGACCAAAGACTTCCCAAGGGTTGTTTTCGTTAGATAATGGCAATTACGGGCACACGTGTGCTCCACTCAATTTTAAATAAACTCGTCAGCTTCTCCCAGAGAAAGCGCTGAGAGCGGTCTCTCCAGCTTGCTGGCAACATCAGAACTGAGGACCCTAAGCCTTCTCTGAAAAGTAAAAGGCTGTCAGTCACCAAAGGCCACCATGACGTGAATCACAAGCTCATATGTAGTCAGAGGTGAGCTGTCTTCCTTGGTCCCCATTCAGAATGTGTTGGAGCTGTGCCATCAAGCAGATTTTGAGACAGGCTTTCACCATCTGTATTAGCTGGTGGATTTTCTTTACCCATAAATGATTACAGCAAAACTTTCGCTCAGAGTAGGAGTTACAGTGTTTCTCTTCTAACTTTCTCAGCCTTTTATGAAGAGAAATGAAAGTCAACCCAGAAACTGCCTAAACTCTAAAGCCGAATTATTTTGAATAATAAAACGGAAGAGTGGGCTGGAGATTTAGCTCGTGGCTAGAGTGCCTACCTTGCAAGCACAAGGGTCTGAGTTCGATCCCCAGCACCAAAAAAAAAAAAAAAAAAGAAAGAAAGAAATCCCTAAAACAGAAGAGTGGGTCAACTTATTTTGTAGGAATTGGTACACTTGGAAAACTCCGTTTAGGAAATTGTATGTTGCTTTCTCTTTCCATTTTAAATTGCTTTTAATTGGAAGTTAGGGTTCTGAATTATAGCAAGAGATCAGTAATACAGTAAACACACTTTTCACGTTACATTTCTTCTTAGGTAAAACAGTGCATGGAAAAGATGAAAAGGAGAATTAAAAAATCCACGGTGCCTTTTTCAAATTTGAAACCCAAATTAGATTACAAAACCATTTTTGTGTAATGAATTCAAGGTGCTAGGGGATGCTGCAGAGCAGTTAGTGTGCGGCAAATTTACAATATTTGAAGGAAATGCTAATTTTCTCAGTTGATGCATTTTCCTGGTATTTTTGATTATTTCAAAGTTTGAAGAAGATCCTGTCCAAAATATTTTCATTAATTCTTACAGCTAAGGAATCCTTTCCTTTCTCATATGATTTCCAATATTGTTTTTCTCCTGTTATCAGACAGGCTTATTTCACTCCCAGAAGCCTGCTGCAGACCTCACAGGTGGGCGGTGCAGACTTAATAATGTGATATCTTTGTCTTGTTTTTCAGCCCAGGAAGCAAGGATGAACCGCTCACATACCCAAGGCAATTCCTAGACATGTGGGAATCTCCCTCACCAAAGAGCAATTAAAAACCAAAAACAAAAACATATAGTATTTGCACTTTGTACTTTAAATGTAAATTCACTTTGTAGAAATGAGATATTTAAACAGACTGTTTTAATCTGTGAAAATGGAAGGCTGGCTGCAGAAAATTAATCACATACAATGTATGTGCCCCCTCTCCACCTTTGCAAGCTGTGCCAGTAGAGATGCCTTGAGGGCCTTTGAGCTGCACTTCTGCCTGACATCCACCCACGGCAGACACCTTCTCTTTCTGCAAGGCGTGGCTGCCACCCTCTGCCCCCCGCCCCGCGCTGTCTTGTGTCCCTTTGCCCAGCTTTGGTGACTCCTGTAATGTCAGTTTGTAGTGTGCCGCAGTTATTGTGCACAGGTTGGCCTGTTTCTTGGGATTTTGTGTTTGTCCATTTTGTTTGGCTTCCCAGAAATCTCTCACACCAAGAATCATGCAACCACTAATTCCAGGCATTCAGGGCAGGTAGTGCCCTGGTAGGAAAGAGCATTTCATGTACTTTGTGTTTCCATTTCAAGCTTCTTGAGTTTGGCCTTGGGCTCGATGAATTGTGCCATTAGATTTCCAGAGTGGCTCCTGCTAGGGTCTAGCCCCCTAAGGGCACCCAGCTGCAGAAAGTGAATCTGAGTCCCGGCCTGACGTTGGAGGCCGGACTGGTTTAGTTAGTCCGGTGGGCTCACCGCCCTGACAGCTTGCTTCTCCCTCCCACATGGCTGTCCCTTCCTGCCCTGGCCCAACCCTGGCCCACTGGAAGGTAAAACTGTGTCCTGAATAAATTGCAGTCTCTAGAGAATGCAGAGCTAGCCCCAACTGTGCCAGGGGTGTGACTCAGCTACCAAGGAAGACTGTTCGGCTTGCTGTCGCTCCATGCTTCCAGGGCAAGAGGACTTGCCGCTGGTGGGGCTCGTATGAGATGGCTTGTGAGAGGAAGTTCAGGAGCCGATGTTCACACTGAACAACTGGACTGAGGTGAGCATGTACTCACTGGCTCTGCAGAACATTGGGAGGATGGACCTGGGACTCAACGTAAATTTTTGCTTGGGAAAAATCTCCATGATCTCCAGTCTCCCAACAATGTCACATGTGGGATCTGTGGAGGTTCGTGGAGATATTTCTTGGGGCCTTTTGCTTATTTAAACTGTGCGAAGGTAAAAACTGAGACTTTGGAGCCCTAAACCAGCTCAAGTACATGTTGATGTTGTCCAAGAAATAGTTACGATCTTAAATGTTTTGGATAATCTTTTATATTTCTAAACTTTGAATTTAATCATTTTTCTTAGATTAAAATAAAGTATGCTATCAAAATTTTATTAGACTCTTTTGTGTTTTGCATCTGAGTAGAGGATTTGATAATTGCCTGATTATTAAGGTGTCCACTCCAGAGAGGTAAAGGCAAGGACTCGGGGCTGAAGTAAGTCTGAGTCCTGGCCCTGCCTGTGGAGGTGCTGTGATTTCTGATGAGCCCTTAGGCCTGTCTGGACCTCAGTTTCCTCCCCTGTAGAGCAGTGCTGTCGGAGGACGCCCCTTGGGGTGATGACGAACTGATATGTGTGACTGCTGGGGGCCTGACACCCAGGACATGCTCCTGCCACATGAGGGAGTCACCCAGGGGTGGCTGGGGCAGCCCTGCTCTTCGTCTTTCCTGTGCTGTTGGGTGCTTTGGTGCAGCACAGAGAAGCAAAAGAACTCTTATTTTAGTAAATGCTTTTCACTAAGTCATAAAACTAAAGGCCTTGAGGGTGACGTTTAACTCCTCCAGTCCCCAGACTATGTCCCCTGCATCCCATCCTGGGCTGGGTCCTCCTTGAGTTTCCCTGAGACCCCTGCAATAGCTTTTTAACCACTGGCGCCTCCTGCAGGATTCTCTACTCCCTCCTGAGCAATCTCTCCCACACCTACAGTGCTCTCTCGGCTCAGGAAAGGATGCTCTTTGTAAAACTCAGTCGCAGCCCTGTCAATGACTAATGATACAGTGAAGACTTTTCCAGGAGGAAAAGGACTGAGGTGGAACGTGGCTGCCAGCAAGTGCTCCTCAGGGAGGTGGAGCTATGGTTGGTTTTGAAGCAGGTCAGACAACACAGTGTCCAGGAGGTCAGAGAGCTGGGACAAGGGAGGGGAGCAGGAGGCCCAGTGAGGGAGAGGCAGCCACCCATCCCATGTTCTCAGTGCGGAGTAGCAAGACTGAAGTCCGGAGCAGAAGTCTGCTTCCCTGACTACTCAGAGCAGAGATTTCTGTGCTGGCTGCCTCTCTCCCGTGTGTTTTCCCTTCTCCTGTTTGCCAAGGCTCCTGCACCCTTGTCAAGCACCTCTAGGTGGGAGGGTTTTAGACCCACGCTGAGCAGCTTATAAATCATACAAAGGTCACACCTGGAGTTTTGTTTCCTTTTCAGAGGTGAAAGGTGTCGGAGCTTTTGGAATCAATGTACAGAAGTGACTAATGTGATCATAAACTGCCAAGTAGAAAACCAAATGCAAGCAACAAAGCTAGTCCGGAGAGATAGCAAGCATTTACACAAAGCTGAGTTCAGGGGACTGATGATTACACTGCTGGTGGTGAGAGGGATGGTGTGGTGATGGTGGTGCTAAGGCGATGGTGATGATGAGGATGGTGCTGGTGAGGAGGAGGAGGAGGAAGAGGAAGATGGTTTTCTCCCAAATAACACACTCTTATTACGTAGACCAAATTTTGAAAAGCACTCTTGACTAACTGGTCATGTAGCCATTTTTAGTATTTCTTCATTCTAGAAAGTCGTGTTCAATATTTTTATTGTAATGTTGTAGGCAAGTCACCCCAAAACTCCGTAGCTGACCGCAAGACCTGTTTATACTTTTTCTTGCCTGCTTGTGTAGTCTAAATTGCTCAGCTGTTCTGGGATCCCTGGGCCTGGCCCTGGAATAAACAGACGTTGATCAATGGCATTATGAACTCGGATCTGTGTGTCAGAGTCTACATCATGTGACTCCGAATCTCACTCTTAGGGGTGTATAAAGGACAAGGAAACTTCAGTCCAAAATCCTGAACAGTGAACACCAGGATAAAAAAGTATAGGTCTTAGCTATTTACCAAGTAAAATCCCTAAAAGTGGAAATAAGAGAATGCTATTCTTCCTCCTCTATTTGTTAGCGACTGACTTCAGATATAAGACATAGAAATCGAAAGATCAAAATCAGTGGCCGAGGCATACAGAGATATTCTTCTCAGCTGGCCAGAAGAAATAGGACAGGCAGCAATCAGTGGCACGTCGGGGTCCCCACCTAGCCCCCAGGTCTGTCCGCATTTTCACCCAGCAGTGCTCAGAGGTGTGCTGTGTTTCACGCCTCACGAGCCCATAGGCGTGAGGGCAGAGTACAGAGGCCGGAGGCCGAGTGGAACATGTTATGCTTTTTCGCCCTCCCAAGCCCCAGCAAGTGCAAGTCTACTCAGTGTGCTTTGCCTTTTCTTGGGACCTTGGTGTTTGCTGCTCAGGACAAGGGGCAGCTCTGCGAATTGGCAGAAGGAGAGAGGGATGCTGGGCAGGCAGCAGCCACGTCCCCACAGCTGCCCCCCCCGCCGTGTAATGACATATCTGACACCTCCTGTATTTTATTCCACCTTATATATTTTATGTGAAATAAATTACTTCTTTTCTATTTCCTCTGGACATCTGACTGCTTACAGGGAGTTGATAAAGTACACGAATTAATTCAAACACTGAGGTCCCAAGAAAAGGCCAATTCAATTACACAGCAAAAAGATTTTATACATCCTCTTATTAATTCTTTAACTGTCGAACCATATTTTATTTCCTTAAATTGAAATCACACTCGGTAAATAGATTCTTTGTTGCAGAAGATGGAATTTATGTATTCCCTACCAGCTTGATTTGATATTGCCTTTTCAATTCATGTGGTTATTAGCTAAAAGGAAAGATTGCTTGTATTTTCCAAAGATCTTGAAAGTGCGCTCTGACTGTTTTAGTTCAAACGTATATAGTCACGATTCTCTAAATATAACAGAGGTAGATTTTGTTATTTAAAATAAACTATTGAATTTTCCATGTAAGAAAATGGTCTTATAATTTGACAAGTGATTTTATTACCCGAGCTCTTTTATGTCAAAGGAAATGCATTTGTAATATCACATGTCCCCAGTGACCTGAGGCTCTCCTAGCAGCCTCACCTCTTATGGGTCTACGACTTCCAAGAACTTCCTATTCCCTGAGGACCACACTGTTACCACGTGGACCTTTGGGAACATATTTGATATTCAAATCACAGAAAGGATTAAATGATGTCCTGTCATTGGCTACCATTATTAAGACATGTCCCAGAGAAGGGACTAGAAAGCAGACATAACAGAAGAGTCCTGGAAGCTTTCCAGAGAACAGCTGCCATCCTGGCAGGGTGAGAAGTTACAGGTCGCTCTGTGCTGTTAGTCATGTCTCTTCAAGTGTGGACATGTCACTTTCTTGTCACAGCTTTGTCGTTGTGGCAATGTCTTTGCATTGCTCCGACACCAGGAATTTCCCACATTTCTCAGCACTGCATTGTTCTCTTACCAGATTTTGAGCAATAACACTATTCCCTCCATTCTCCAAACTGATCGTCCATATAACTTGGTATCTTTACCTGTCAGTCTTTATCTCTGCTGTTGGCAAGTGATGGCCCAGCGGAACTTGCTCACCATGCTCATGGGGCTGGGAGGAGGTCTTTGCTTGGGCATTTTGATATGAATAAGCAAATCGCTATCTCACCACTTCTTCCTTAAGTTTGAGAAGCCATATATGTGGTATATTTGTATATTCTAGTTACCATAGCCGAATATTCATTTTGATGATCATTCATTATGTCATTAAAATAGGTCACCAATGGCAAAACCCCAGATTCACCAAGGGATTGTGGATATCTCACACCCTCACACAAACATCTCCTTTGTGGTTAAATTCCTATTTCCCTCTCAATGAGTTTCGTTTCATAGTCTTAGTTATATCTCTTAGTTCGTGAAACTTCTCTTCTGTTTTCTATATTTTATATCCTGGCTGTGATATGGAAGTACCATTTAATAATTTTGCAGTGGGCGTGCCATTTTTCATGGTTCTGAGGCTTTCATGCCTGAAAGAAATGCAGAACTTATCTCTGCTAAACGCCAAGCAAGCACAGGCCTCCCGGAGCCTGCTTCTTTGCAGAGTGAGGCGTGGAGGCTGCGTTTGGTCTTGTTGATGAAATGCAGATTGGCTATGAAAAGGAAAATCATTCATTTAAATAGAACTTGGAAAGGAAGACCTTTTAATGATCCCAGCTGGTTACCTTTAGGGTACAGAAAATCTTCGTGGATTAGTATCCCCTGGCAGTGAGTCCAATGTATTCTTATTTGATTATAAGTCAGATGCATTTCCAATCAATTACAGTGGTTTCCTTTGGGAACTTTCTCTTCAGAGGCAGACCCATATGGGCTGATAGTGAGGCGGGCGGGCCAGAACACTTCTCCTTTGTCACCGCTCAGGTACCTTTCCAAGGGCTCGCTGCCAACATTCCTGCAAGCCCAAAGGATACTGGATGCATTCCCGGCCTTTCTTTCCCTTTTGCACCCATAAAGTTTTCTTCTTGAAAGCATTTTGTCCATTTCTGGCACCACAGTGTGGCTCCATCCATGAATGTGGAATGAGTGAGCGAATGATGTCATTTTCAAGAGTCAGGCCGGAGAAGCTGCCCTGAGTCCTCGGTGCACATTTAATACTGATTTGGGCAGGGTGGGCACAGCTCTCAGCATGGCTGCTGACCTGATCTTCACCATTCTCTTCTCCCGAATGATTTTGTATTTTTTCAGGGTCCAGCACCCTCCGCCCGTCCCCTCTGCATCCATGTTCTTCCCATACTCGCCCTTCATGGGTGCCTTTCTTCACGAGCCTTCAGGTGGGATCTTTATTCTCCTCCAGTCCCTCAGGTCATTCCAGAGCTCTGTCTTCCTCCTGTTTTCACATATTGTCATGGCTGTTCCTCTTCCTCTCCTGGTAGCACTCTGAATCCCTTCAACCTCCCTGACATGTGGCTTCTCCACAATCCCTCCTCCTCTGAACACCGTGTCTCCCCCGTGAGACAGAGAGGAGTCTGTGGAAATCTGGCTTTCTCAGGCGTTTCCTTATTTTCAGTGCCGCAGGAAGCCTGCTGTTGGTCCTGATCCATGTCTGTGACCTTTCTTTCTGCCATCCGTGCGCACAGCCCAGGTGCCTCAGAGTTGGCCCAGGAAGGACCCCCTTGCACAACCTCTCGGTGAGCCTGCGGCTTTTCATCGCAGAGCAGTGTCTGCAGTGCAACATCGTGAGGGTTCTGAAATGCGTCTTCTGCGGGGCTGCAGCTCCTGGGAGCATTCAGTCTCCACGCCTGCATGGCCAAGGACCACAGCAGCTGTGGGTGTGTATGAGACACCAAACTCTCATCTCTATTTCTCAGCCATTGCTCAGTATTACAGGAAATTACGAAGAAAGACTAGGTACAAACTTCCTTCCATGCTTTGTAAACTGACACTTGATGTATAAATGTGTGCACAGATAGTGCTATACTGATCTTTGGAACACAGTCTTACACTCATTATGCATTGAAGTTTTCTTTTAAAAACTCAAGCATTTCAATTAAAACAGTGAAATAAGACACTCATGAGTCTTACTGTTTCACTTTTTTACATATTCAAAACCAAAGAAATTTTGATTTCTCTTGCTTCTGTTGAAATCTCTCAACATATTCCAGGAAAAAACAAAAGGAATCATGAGTGATAGGATTATAGCTGGAGGCAAAAGATTCTTCAAACTCTGGTTGTGACTTATGACGTCCTCGCCCCCACTAAAAAGCACCTAGTTTCATGCTAGAAATGACTGCTCACTGTGATGGTTTTTGCCACATGCAATCTTTAGTCACTACCAGCAGAGCCATCTCTGGTGAGCAGAGGTGTCTGTCTCTGGTTTCCTCTTCCTAACATGCACTGGGCACTGGGGCACAGACCTGCCTGCCCCACTCTGCTCTCCCCAGTGTGAGTGCCAGCTGACCCAGCACCGCAGGAGCCCCACAGGCCCAGGCCTGGCATCCAGCCACCCTGTAGTGTGGCTAGCAAGGGAGCAACCAGGGGTATCTCTGAGTCCCCTCCAGGCCCCTCTGATGCAAGAACGTCTATGTATGGATTGAATCAGAGTCAACATGGTGCTCATCTCTCACTTCAACGAACAGGTGTGGTTTTTAATTGCTGTCATAGTTATTTGCATGAACATGCTGCCATCTTGTTCTATTTTATCTGTCTCAGACTACTCTGCTGCCATAGCGGACCCCACAGACCGGATGGAGGGCACAGCAGGGTTATTTTCTCACAGTTCCAGAGTCTGGAAGTCCGAGACTGAGGAGCCAAGAGGTCCAGGCTCTGTGAGGGCTGCCCCCTGGCTGGGAGACAGTCAGTTCCCATCGTGACCTCACAGGCTGGAGACAGAGGGACAGTGAGCTCTCTGGTGTCTCGGGTTACAGGGCACTAACCCTTCATGAGGACTCCACCCTCACAACCTCTTTGAACCCTGATCACTCCCTAAAGCCTTGTCTTCTGGGATTAGGCTTTGTGAATTTGGGGAACACAGTTTAGTCCATCACAGTTTCTCTACATGGGCTCTTTGGATGTAAGTCACTAAAAGGTAAGAAATTATAAGAGGGCCAAGTAAGACCTCAAGTAAAATATTAAGACAAAAGAAGACACAGGGAGACGCAGACAAAGAATGGTGTGTGCACACAAGAATGGCAGCAGTTAAGAGCAGCCGGTAGAAGAACTGGAGAGAGGGAAGGTAAGCAAAGAAGAGCCAGCACAAACAATATAAAATCAAATGTGTGAGTAGCACTCGCCGCCTGGAATTAAACACTATCACAGACTCTGTACAGTCCTGAGAGTCCAGCACCTGGCTCTCCTTATGGATGTTGACTCGTAGTTTCCCTTCTGTGCAGAGCACCTTGGTAAAGGGCCAGCTCCATCCATAACATACAGCTAGGCCAAGTTCCTGCGGAGCTGACAGGGAGAGCCAACATGTATTTCCATATTAACAGCAGCCGTCAATGGAATGAGGAGACCCGAGTTATCAGAGGTGGACCTCCCTTCTGAAGTTTTATATATTAAGTTTCCAAGCAGAACCTAATCCATGATATATTTATTTCACTTCTTTTAACATTAGATCCTTTGAAAATCTGACTGATGGAGTAAACTAGCTCTAGTTATTTGTGTAGCTGACACATTGCTGGTAAAGACAGTAGCAAGGTGCTCATTTAACTTTTGAGGGTGTGTAACTGCCAAAAAGTTTTTGCCTGTAGTAGCTAAAAGGAAAAAAATCTATTTCTTGACTCAAAGCAGACGTCTCTGCATAAATCCATTTTGCCAAAGAGCTGCCATTGGCCCTCCTTTCCCCAGGTGCCTGCTGGGACCCTGGAGCGGAAGCACTCTGGGCTTGGGGAGCAAGGATGGAGCTGTGTCACTCTGTCTCTCCGGGCAGTTTGTCTGTCTAGTCCTTGCTACCCTCAAAGCTGACACAAAACTCAAGAAGTTAGTGTTAGTCTCCTGAGATGCCTGCACATATCTGGAAACTGATATCAGACGGGAGGTTCCGGGGTCACATGGGGTTTTGTGGATGCTGTTTAGCATAAGAAAGGACAGACATATACCCACAGCATCAGAACCAGGAGGCTGGGGGTCCCTGCCGATGGTGACTGTGTCATCTACAAGCCCATGTGCCTGTCTAAATGGCAGAACCCCAGTTATAATCCAGTCTGTCTGATCAGAAAGGGCTCCTGGAGCGTTGGGATCTTCTCTGTTTCTGCTGGGCACAGGAGCACATACCAGGTGGGGAGGAGGCGTGTTTGCAGCTTCCTCCAGGGGTGTGGGCAGGATGCTGTGCTGCCGCAGTGAGCACCCTCACGAAGCCAGGGCACCTGCAAAGCTGGTTGAGGAGATGTGAGTCCATGCTGCTCCCTCTAAGTGCCCCGAGTCTCCACCTCATGGAATCCCAGCAGAGAGGGCTTGACAACGCCAGGGGCATCAGACTGGTGGGGCAGTGTATGCCTTCCTCAAGGGCAGAAATGAGATGGGGTCTCATGAGTTTCCCAAGTAAGAAAGTCAAGAAATAGAACATGTCTCGGAAGGACAAAGGAACAAGGTAGAGTGGAGAGAAAGAGAGGTACGGATAGACCCTAAATGCAGGAAAGGTGGCCAAAAGAATGACCCTTCGCCTGAGCTTCGTGTGCAATGCTTACACCAGGGGCCACTGTCCTTTCTCATCACTTCCTGCCTCTGCCTTCAAACAGAACTCCGTCCCCTGCATCGCCTCTTGGGGATATGCCCATCACAGCCCAATCTAGGGAGTACCACATCTGCCCTGGGCGAACCGGGAAGAGCGCTGAGTGCTATTTCACTGGCAGGCTTCCCATGCTTATTGCGGTAAAGCCTCCCTGTGTGCCATCCCAGCATGAGGCAGCCAGATCTTTAACTAGAAATGTCAACAGAAGAGGGCTGAAGACCAGCACGAGCCATACACAAATGTGTGCATTGTCGTGGATTGTAACAAATGTACACAGCGTTATAGGATCACAAGAGAAAAGACAATAGGTTCCACATTTCACTGCCCTGGAATTCTTTAAAACATGCCAGTGTGGAAGGCGTGCGCATTGACAGCTGTGATTGCCTGGAATGCAGCGTTGCTTTTGGTTAGCATCAGTCATACATAAAATGTGAAGCACGCGGCTTGGATTATCACTTGGACGCCGATGTGTGTGCATATGGTTCTGAAGTCTGTTTGCATGTTTAACCCTCTTCAAGAGCCTGTCGTGTCCTGTGAAAGACACAGAACTGACTGGGGCTCCCTGTTGCCTCGATGTTCTCCTGATGTGTCTGAGCAGAAACAGGGAAGCGGCATCAGGAAGGCAGGAAGGAGCTCAGCAAGACTGTAGCAGACCAAGCGCAGCCGTGGCCTGCCGGCTCCACCATTCTCCTGCACACCAGTGAGCCTGGGGAACGGAGTTCTCTTCCGGTGCCAGGAGTAAAAATCACAACCGGTTTTTCCTCCGGTTAGTGATTAGTGAGGAAAAGGGCATGGTCAGGTCATGCTGTACCTTTTTCCGTGCCTCTGACATTTACCACAAGGGATGACTCGGGGCCCCGTGCACTTCGTCTCGGCTTAGGATAAATGTGGTTGCGTGGTGTGCAGTCATGCTAGTCATATTATCTATTCACCTGAAAAGTGTGTTCTGAGTCAAAGGGATGAAAGGAGGTAACCGAATAGCTCTTGGAAGTCCCGAGTATAAGAAGGTGAGTGACCAATGCCTGTCTCAGATGAGTGGCCAGGGACACCAACACCAGTCTCACTGTTTATGGCCAGGCTGGGCCAGTAATCTGGCAGGTTGGAGAACTCGGCTTCCTGACCTCTGACGCCGTGCACCTGGCAGCAGAGGAGAAAAAGGTTTCCGAACCCACTCAGAACCTCCTGCCCTTGACATTCATTTACCAGAGATGTCAGGCGGCGTCCGGTGAGATCTGGGTCACGCCCTCCATTTCCGATCCTGTCCCTGTCCTGTTGCCCAGGACTCATCTAATCTATGCTTGTGTGCTGAATCATTCCGCACTCAAAGAAGAGAGTTTCTGTAGGGCGAGGGCCTGTGTCACCCGGGTTGGTGACACAGCAGCAGTTAATGTCGCTCCCACGTCCCCACAGCCCCGCGTCCCCTCAGCCTACCGGTAAGGCAGTCTGTGCGTACATACTGAGCTCCCATGGTGCTCCCAGCCCTGCGCCTAGTGCAGGCCTTTCCCCGCTCTGCCCAGCCCTGGTGCAGAGATGGGAGTGGACAGCTGTGCTCCCAGGGAAACCTGGTGTAGGCGAGGCCAGCAGGGCTGGCAAGGTTCCACTGCAGTTCTTCAGACATCCTCCCCTCAGGCCACCTCCTCCCTCTGTAACTGACCACGCGATCACAGGCCTGCTGGGACCACTTCCTCACATCATGCCAATACCATCCCACTTCAGGGCTTGTTCCAAGGAATGCGCATAGTCACCGGCATTTACCTGTGTTGCATTCATCCAATGCTCAAATGAACACGTGTACTTAGTATCTCCCTAGTACCAGGCACAGACCTGGGTGCACTGCTGGGTGTGACGGTGAAGAAGTTGTGTGGGATCCTGCCTCTCCCAGATAAGGTAGACTAAGGGAAGAGCACTGCACACTCCCGTGCCACGAGCACTCTGTGTGCATGAAGTGGTTCAGAGCAATGCAGAGGACCCACAGGACAGGACGACACTGAGGGCATGAGAATGAGGTGCTTGCTGTATGTGGAGCGGCACCTGAGGGCCGGAAACCGGCCTCCAGACACTCCTAGGACAGCGAGTGCTTGAGTGGGCCAGTACCCTGCCTGGGCTCGCAGTTACTACGGGCTAAGGGCTGCGGAGCCCTGTCCTGGGTGCATCTGCTCTCACTTGCTCTCGTGTGCTGTGTTAGTGAATGGGCCCCAGAAAAGCAGCCACAGGATGTGTATGTGCGTATCGTGTACAAAGACACATACATATGTAACCTGTATATAGCAGGCATGCGTGGTATAAACACATATCCATGCATACATGTTATACACATAAATATACATACACATATGTATAGTATAGATACACAAATACACATGTACATATACACGTACATATATATTACAGACACATGCATTATATATACACATATACAAACATGCATACATAACATGATCATCCACTCAGATATATATTATACACACACATACATCTACGCATAGTCACGCCCCCTAATCTACAGGAGAAACTTTTGAAGGCCTCTGGCTGATCCTGGAAATTGAGAGCAGAGGGTGGCCTCAGCAGGAGTTCCCTGTGGGGGTCAAGGAGCATGTGATTGGGGGAACCCCAACAAGGCACGTGAAAGGAAGAGGGGCTCAAAGGGTCCGATAGGTTATGTGCTCCTGTCGGCAGGGCCACGGCCCAGGGCCTGGACATGAAGGGGAGCAGGGCCCCTCCAGCTGGGCTTGCCTTCCATTTGCTGATGGCCCCCCAAAGGTCATCAGTCGTCTGTCCCCACTCAAAAACAGTGACATTATCTCAATCTGCTTAGTGCTCGACGGTTCAGACAAGTCCTTCAACAATAAGAGCAGTCATTTGTTGAACACATCCTAGGTCCTGACAAGGAGAGCCATGTCACCATGCTAAGGCAGCTCTGCCAGTGCAGGCCTGTATGCAGAGACAGGGACTCCGCTGCGAGTGTCTGCCACACACAGAGGGCCCAGAGAATGCCCTGGGTCCCCGATCGTGCACTGCTGCACACTGGAAAGCATGGTTCCCACAAGTTCCTTCCCCAGCTACTGCTCCTCTGCCACCGCCCACCTCTGCACCTCCACGCTCCACCAAAATTGCCACCTTGAGGTCAGCAATGAGGCCGCCTGCTCCCCATCCTTTGTGCTGGTCTCTTGCCACCCTGCTCACACGCAGCCTTCCCTTCCTCCCTGATGTGGCGTAGTTTGTGCTTCTGCTTTCCTGAAACAACAGTTGTGTTTATTTATGACAAAAAATAATCAGGCTGGACTTTCAGGAGGGTGATATTCAGCCCCTGCCCACTGTCCTAACGAATGTCAACAAGAGCATACAAGAACAAGACTCAACTGTGAAGGCAAAGCTGATGCCCCTGGACCAGCCCAGCGGGGAGGCAATGGCTGTGCCCAGCTGGGAAGCATTGTCTCCAGTCCGCCCTTCAACTGCATTGGCCTCTGTGACTTCTTACGACACAAATATTACATGAATCGTAAGCCACTTACGCAGAGCAGTGCAACAGATAAACAGCAAGTGAAAAGGGCGAAGGCAAAGTAGCTGATGTCATGATGACTCTAGGTGATGGCGGAGCTCGTGTTCTCACTGAGGGTACGATGCGGGTGTGTTGATATTTTAGACACTCAGATTAGACTACAAAGAGAACATTCAATGTGTGCTGTTGTCATTAGCAACCACGGACAGGAGGGCTTACACCTGTCCACCTGGGGTCAGGCTCTGTTGTAACAATGAGCTCAAACATCACCGGATGTGTCAATTTGCAAACGATCTGTCCTTTGGGCAATTCACTCTTGTCTTCCTTCGGTATCTGCCTAACACCAAACACTCAAAGTGGTCCACAGCTGGCGGGTGTAGTCCGCCTGGGAAAGATGACCGAGCAGAGCCTCCGTGCAGTCTGTGGCCCTGAGTCTACGGGCAGTGCCTCCCCGCCAGCCAGACACCTCCTGCCTCACCCGTGTGGATGGCGGGCAACCTGGAGATGACCAGACCTCATGTGACTTTGTGATGGCACCACTGGCTCTTCCAGAACAAAATCAGCATTTTCTCTGAGAAGATGTATGCATGTGCATAAACTGTTTCAGCCATCTCAAATCTGCAATTTGGGTACTTTTTCAAATGACGAACATAGAGTCCCTTTACATATTTATAAAATTCCCCGTGTAAACACAACTGTGACGAAATGGAAAGTTACAAAGATCTAATCAAAGTCCTGAGTGAAATTACCATTCATGTCTCAGAAAGTAAAACAGCAGCTTCTAATAGAAACACTGTCCGTCCTAATCTATCAGGAAACTCTTGTCCACAGCAGGCAGCAGAACACAGGATGTGAGTTCAAAGGACCTACTCACCGCGTTAGACACACACACTTACTCTGCAAGGGGCAGACTTGTTCCAGATTTTGGCTTGAAGGCTCACAGCTCTGAGTGCAGACTGACAAGGAGCGGAGCCATATCGAGAAGTATGTGGTGATGTGTGAGTTTTGTACAGCCGAGTCTTGGGTCTCTGGCCTGGGAGCTGCAGGGCGACACCAACCCAGCCTGCAGGGATGAGGGCTGTTCCCACACCTTGCAGGGATTTGGCCTGCAGCATGTCCTGTAACAAAGGACCCCTCTCCATGTTGGGGGGGGGGTGTCTCAAAGAAATCTAAGTGAAAACTTCTTCAAGTGGCCTGCCTGAACCTCTTCTTCCTCCACAAACGGGTCAGGATGAAGGAAGGTACTGGACACTCAGGTCCGGAAGCAACAGAGTTGCTTCTCTTTCCTGAGAATGAGCCCCAAAGCAGCTTTCTGCTCAGCTACGTGAAGATAGCCTAGACCTCTAGCATCCCAAGTAAGCAAGCGCTTCCAGAATAGCAAGATGCTATTCTATAGGGGGTGATCAAAATATACAGTGAATGTTTAAATTAAAATTATTACAATACAAGACACATTGTAATTGATTTCCACAAAATTTACTCCCCCTCACTTTGAGCACTCTTATCCCATTGTTTTTGCCACTCTCTGAAGCAGTTCTGGAAGTCTTCTTTCATAAGCATCTTTTGTTGCTCTGTCACGGCTTCCTCGATGTCCTGAATCAGTTCAAAACGCTTATGTCTTATGCTCATTTTGACTTTTGATGCCAGATCTGGTGAATAAAGTGCACAAGGACACACTGCAATGTTTTCACGAGCTGGCCTTTCTGTTGGGTTGCATTTGCCAGCAGAATTCACTGCATTTTTGATCACACCTTGTAAAGGTATGAAAGAAGAGTTCCAGGCGTACTTCAGAAAGTGACAAGAATGGTGGGAAAAGTGTGTTCGAAGCCAGCGGAAGTATTTTGAGGAAGATTCTGCAATAGAATTTTTAATTTACGTATTCCCAGTGTGTTTTGATCACCCTCGTATCTCTTAACTTGTCTGCCCCTAGGATCTGTCTTTCTGCACACAAACTGGATGATCAGACATTCTCAGTACAGGAGCCAAATGCATGCAACTGAGGCCAAGCAGGGCACCTCCTGGGCACCAGGAGATGGGGTCCTTGAGACAGGGACTTGCAAATACCACTGATGGAGCCTTCAGCTCCCGCCTTGTGCCTGTGTGTCTTATCATCTTCCTAACAGCTCTACGTGGAGCTATTATTAACATTTCCTAGGTGGGATATCTAAGCTGCAACCACCGAGTAACCAGCCTGGGGCCCAAGGCTAGTGGTGAGAGTGAGATGCGGCCTCTGTTGGCCTGGTGCCTGACTCTATCGCAACACTGCACTGTGCTGTCTGCTGCTCTTCTGTGTTCTCGGGAAGCCAGGAAATTCCCTCACAGGCCATCATCATGCTATTTTTGTTTCTTTGTTAATCTATACCTTTAAATTCTAATAAAGGATAAAAATCTCTGTCTTAGCAAAAATCACAACCGTGAAGGCAGGTGGTATATCTATGTCATCATAATTCGGGAGCATCTGGATTACCTTTAAAATGTCAACTCTTAATAGGTGGAAGGGTGAAAAGCCTATCACCGGGGCCATGGGGCCCATGGGGCACATGAGTCAGAGCTGGGGCTTTGAACTCAGATCCCGGGTGCCCAGGTACCACAGGCACATGCAGCAGGGTGTGAATTTATCTTCCTTGCCTTTTCTTTTAGTTTCCTCACGGGCAGAATATAGATGATGGCGTTCATCTTGCAGGAACTGTATGTCTAAAGGATGAAGTGAGGTGGCAGGGAGGCCTCCAGACTCAGCAAGAAACCCTAGTGTGAGGAGGCCTGCAGGAGAGTTTTGGGGCCCTGAGGGTCTGATCTTTTTTCTGTCTGGCTTCAGTGACTGTTATGGCCGGGAAGGTCCTGCCTGCCTGACTTCCCTTCACTCTCGTCCCCCCAGATGATGCCAGCCTGGAGATGTCAGGCACAATGCTGGAGATTAGCGACCTGGGGACGAGGGGCTGGGGCCACTTGAAAAGCAAAGAAGAGGCATTTTTATTTTTTTTTTTCCTTTCACTTTCTTAATCATTAGCTATAGATAAAATCCACAGAAGCTTGTGGTTTCAAACTTCAGCTCAAGAGAATGTAACAACCTCTGAGTGTGCTGATAATGTCCAGGCCCTTACAAAGTCCAGACCGCACTGACAGTCAGAAAACCCCCAAGGTCTCGAAACAAACTAAACAGAGACATCCACCTATGGAGGAAACAGGGACCTGCTTCTTTCTGAGGTAAGTCAACACAGCCCATTTTATTTGTACAAAAACGATGACTTTGAAAGACCCAGTTAATCATAAAATGTAACCTGAGACCTCATTCAGTGCAACTACCATTGAAGGAAGGTGTATTCTCTCTCTCTCTCTCTCTGAAAATATATCATTTTATAATAAACTCTACTTATACTCTACATGATGGCCTATTGTCTTGTCTGGAATCTTTGTCAAAGACACAAAGAACCAAAGTGAGTTGCCAGTCCCTTCTGCTGTTAAGACAGGACCATGTTAAGACCCCGCTTCTCAGTAACAGACTTCCGGGGCCAAGTGTGGTGTGAGAAGGGAGGCCTGAGTCTGCTGGGTGGTTCAGCAGCTGTGGATGGAGGCGGGACCTGGGAGTACTTCCCGCCTCTTGGTATAGGTGAAACAAAACTGCATCTTCTGTGCCCCTAAGCCCCGCCTCTACCTTCTGGTCACAGCAAGAAGAGTGTGCAGCTGGGCAGAACCAGGCACGCTGGGCAGCAAGGTGGCAGCAGCTCTCCCTTGCAGGGCTCCTGGGGACCTCCGGAAGTTACGCAGCATGTGCACAGCAGCGCCGCGGGGAGGTGACTGTGACCGCAGGTGGAGAGTGCTCCCCTCTGCAGGTGTCAAGGTGCTACTTTGGGGAGGTGACCCAACTCTCATTCTGTCCATGGAGAGAGTGTTTCATAGCAAGCTTATCAGAGAGGGTATGTAGGGCCTTCTTATGGCCCTGGGCAAAAAGCCACCTACTGGCTAAGGACTTCCTTAAACCAGGCTTCCTTCTCTTACTTCTGTGTTCCTGTGGATTGTTGTGTGATAATCGAAGGCACTGACCCTTGGGAATAAACTGTGACCATCAAAACTGACCATGGCCAGGTGTGGTGGTACATGCACGTAATCCCAATACTCCAGAAGGCTCAGGCTGGTGGATAACTAGTTTAATACCAACCTGGACAACTTAGCAAAACCCTGTCTAGATAGAAAGAAAGAAAAAAGAAGGAAAAAAGAGAGAGAGAGGAGAAAGAAGGAAAGAGAAAGAAAGGAAAAAAAGGAAGGAAGGAAGGAAGGAAGGAAGAAAGAAAGAAAGAAAGAAAGAAAGAAAGAAAGAAAGAAAGAAAGAAACAAAGGAAGGAAGGAAGGAAGGAAGGAAAGAAAGAAAGGAAGGAAGGAAGGAAGAGAGGGAAAGAGGAAAAGAAAGAAAAAAGAAGACAGATGGACCGGCTGGGGATGTGGCTCAGTACGAAGGTTCTAGGTTCAATTCCCAGTACAGAAAAAGAACAGAGCAAAACAGAACCATTTCCCAGACCTTACTCTCAGCTGAGTGAACAAAGACAGCATTTGTGATGAAGTGCCTGGACTTTGGTTGCTTCCGATGCTAGACAATGGGATCTTTTGGCACTAGAACACTAGAAATGAGAGATTTCCAAACACCGCAAGCAGGTACTGCTGCACAGGCAAACCTGAGGTGGGGCTGGGGGTTTCGGCTGGGGGTGGCCCTGAGCCCAAGGGAGTCAGCATTGATCAAGAGAGAGACCAAGATGCTCACAGAACAGTGAACCAGTGTTTCTTATGCATTTGTTGGGTGGGCTAAAGCTCAGGAAGTTTCCACTGGCCAGGGCCATGGTTCCTAAAGGTGCCTTTTCTTATGACCACCACATGGTCATGGTCAACTCATCCTAGATGATATTGAATTTTCCTGTGTGTATCTGGCACTGTCATCCTGCACAAAACATCCTGGCCTTGTGGTTCTGGGCTCTACAATAGGACCAAAGGACTTTGAACACTTTAGACTTTCAGGATTTTTGGAGAAGCACAAGAGTGGGGGCAGAAAGAGAAGGGAAACTCCAGCTCCAGTGGACAATAGCCTGAACTAAGCCTACACTATAGTCTTGGACAGAGCATTTTAAAAAACCAATCAACATAACTATGTGCAGAGCTGAATGGAGTCTGCTCCGAGAATCAAGGTAGCAAAGGAGACAGACCCAATATGAAGACAGAGATGCCAAGTCTGTCTCCCATTTTAGTCACCCATTAGATCTCTTCAGGCCCAAGCGTAGGATCTGTGCCTTCAGCAAAAGGGTATTAGTTCCCCAGAAGTAGTAGCCCAGGTGACTGTTGTCATAACCTCTATGGCAGCAGTGGTACCTCCAGCAAAGCCATTGGGAAGCTACTAACATAGTGCCCAGTCGCGTAACCTCCAAAATCAGTGCTCTTGAAGTTTACTAAGAGCAAGCCATGCTAGAGGGCAGCCGTAGGTATGTCTTCGGTAACTTTGGTCTCACTTTGTGTAAACATTCTGCTTCTGTGGTTTTATCAGAGTCTCAGGACGGATCTGGTGGAAACAGCCCGTGGGTAGAGAAGCAACATGCCGTGCTACAAAGAGCAATTGCACCCAAAGAATAACAACTGCTGATTTTGTTCTATTACCTTGGACCCACCATGGTGGCCCTGACTCTCAGCGGGGTGATTTCACAGCGATAGTAAGCCACATTTATGGGGGAGGGCAGAGGGCGAAACCTCAAAGAAAGCATGAACCAAAGAGGATGAGAGCAAATTACACACCTGCCCTCTATGAGAAGCCCTTAGGTTCTTCATAATAAGGTGAGTTTCAGTTATTTTTAAAAATGTATTTTTCTTCTTAAAAAAAACTCCCTATAGGCTATCAGTGGTATAGGCTGAGTGGTGTTTACTTTGGCTAGGGGAAGAATAATTTGACCAATGAGAAACATATGTAGGAGGAAAAAATTCCTTCAAATATCAAATGAAAGATTGAAAAGCCATAGAGAATTATTTTGATTATACTATCTAGGGCATCAGTGCTACATCCAGCATTCTGTGTCAAGCATACTCACAGATCAAGAACTGTAGACATCTAAATACACTATTCTTGCACATTGATTGTGTCTTAAACATTCATTATATGCCACTTGATGCCCCAAACTTGAAATTTTCAAACATTTTTGTTAGTTAAAAATTATTTTCATCCAGAATATTTTTTAACAATGAGCAATAAATCCTTTCTGGTGAATACTTTTGCTATTCCTAGGAAAGAACTATGGTGATTTCCAACCAATGCACATCTTGACTTTCAGAGATGTGTGGTCCGCCTCCTCTCTCTGGGCATAGTCCAAATGCAGATGAGAAAGTTAATGTCAGTAGCAAAAACTTTAACAGCTCCACACGGACTTTGATGACTTATTGTGGGTCTGGGAATGGCTGTCTCTCCCTCCCAAGGAACAAGGCTGCGGGCCAAGGAATTAATCCACCAGTATGCTTTAAAAAAATACAGGATTAAAGTCTTGTTACTCCTCAAAATAGATTTTACTAGATGGCGGGAGTCGAGCAGTGATGTAGCTTGGCTTTGCCTTGGCAGCAGGGACTGTCGCTGCCTGGGCACAGGAGTTGGCCAGGAGCACTGGTCTCCTTGGAGACTCAGCAGCACTTCCACCCTGCCGTGTTCCCTCCTCCAGGATAGAAGTGTTCTGTTTGACAACATCCAGGCGACGGGTACAGCAGGACATGGGACATTCAGCTCTGCCTCGTGTGTCTCCACAGGTCATTGGCTCAGTCTTTGCAGCTTATCTGAGGCTGAATCTCCTCAGCAAGGCTTCTCAGAGGGACGGTGCCATCAAGTCACAGGGCTCAGGGAACACATCAACCACTGTGTGGATGAGGCCTGCTGGTTCCTAAAAATACTCCTTAGGGACGTGTCTCATGGTTTAAACTTGTTCAATAGAACTATATTGAAACACAATAGGTGAGAATTTGCAAAAGCAAGCAGTTTCCTAGTAAGTACAGCAGATTGCTCTCAGGCAAACAGGTCTGTTACTTCTCATAATCATATCAGGGAAGATAACATAGCCCAGTTATGAATACTCTGAGAAACTTGTACCAAAATCAAAAGTAACTGCTCAATGCTGAAGACAGAAATCTAAAACAAAAACTGAAATTTCAAGCAGATGAGTTTGCTGAGCTCTGAAACGTAAATCTTTGTAATTTGAAGGGAAAAGAACTTCTTGTGTCTGTCAGAGAAATGATGAAGATGTGAAAAGATAGAATTAAACGTGTTTCAACTTGGTAGCTCAGAAACTCAAAGGAGCAACAGTGAATACCTCTCAGCTCCTTAAATGATTCCCATTATTTTTTGAAGGAATGATCCCCTGACCAAATGATGTCATAGTTTACTGCTACTAATGGGCAATTCGCTCTGAAACACATGGAGAAGGGCCGCATGAGGCTGGAGCAGGCCTTGGGTCACCTGAGGAGACAGTGCTGGCCTGTGGAGACACGACGTGGCAGCCACCCCTTCCCTCTACTCACTGGTCAAGGGAAGGCTGTCTCCCCAGAGGGGAGGTGCCCTCTTCTTTGGGGTATATGAAGTGAGGGCTCCCTTCTCCATCTGAGGTTGGGGGTCCCTTCTGCACCTGAGAGAGGTGAGGGGCCCTCCCTATGTGAGGCGAAGTGTTCCTTCTCTACCCCCCTCTTCACCTGAGTCCAGGTGCTCTCTCCCTGGCTAGGGTGTGGACAAGATTTCACAGACTGGTCTTCATTCTGAGGGCATTTTGAGTTTCTGTCTGGGGACTCGACTTCTCCCACCCATCAGATCAGTGTTGCTGGTGACCTTATCCTTGACCTGTGGTCAACTCCCTTTTCACCTTCCTTCCTCTTGTGCAGACTGGCTTCTTCCTCCACTTGCAGATGGAGCTGTGCATCATCTTCCTGTAACTGTGCCCTTGTTTGAGTCTTGCTCCTTTTAGGTAAACATCTTTCTAGGGATACTGTACTGTGGCAAAAATGGAAAAAGTACCCACCAATACTCACGTCCCAGAGAAAAAGAGATCTTGTCTTTCCTCCTTATGCTGAATACTCACAAAAGTGAGGTGTTCATATTTTCCCTCAGCCACATGCAAGTTGAATTTAAATTATAACTGATGTCTGCATTCACAGCATGAGTGTGAGTGTAGGTCTGAGCTAAACCAATCCCATGTCTGGGCAGCCTTTGGATTTGAGGCACTATTGGAAGAAGTCACAGCCCAGAGGGAGACTGGCCATGGTGAACACTCACCCACCCGCTCTCCCACTTTGATTCCACTGTAACACCCAGAACCTGACTGTTTGCAGGGGCCCAGCCAAGTGTTTGCTCTGGCTGTGCAGCAGGTGACCCACCAGGCATCTCCTCCTATGCACAGGAGAAGGGGACGATGCCGAACCCAGATGTAGATTTTCCTGTGTTCAAGACTTCCCTGAAGACTGAACCTCTGGAAAGTTCTCAGAGCCAAGCCGGCCCTCTTTTGGAGATGGCCCTCAGATGGACCAGCTACATCAGAGATGCGGTATTTGTTCCTCGCTTGATGATTACTGGGAACATGCATTTGGAGGAGACAGAGGCCCTGCCTGAGAGAAA
The DNA here is from genome assembly GCA_004026905.1 of Hystrix cristata. Lineage (NCBI taxonomy): Eukaryota > Metazoa > Chordata > Mammalia > Rodentia > Hystricidae > Hystrix > Hystrix cristata. The sequence goes on along the minus strand of PVJO010003166.1, from coordinate 22,747 downwards.
AACCTACAAACAGCACATGGGAAGGGTGCAGCCAGTTTGCTACTCACACTTGCCTGTCCGGTGGAGACGTGGGGGCCTCAGGAACACCCTGGGCAGGAGGGGTCTGTGGTACACACGCCCGAGCTAGGCGAATGCTGAGGGGGCCCTCCGCGTCCTGGCAGAACTGCGCCTATTTCACACTCAGTCGCTCTCAGGAGTGTTTCCATGTGGCCGGCACACTCAGTTCTGGAGGCCTGGAGCATCCACCCCGTGAGCCGCAGAGAGGTGTCGGGGCTGGCTACTTGGGCTGTGGTTTGGGATGCAGAGCAGACAGGGAGTGGAAAGGCTAATAGCAACGGACTGCCTACAGTATAGAGGGCAACTGGTGTCAGGTGAAAGCCCCAGAGCCACACACAGAAGATATTCTTCCCCCATTCTAGTGGGGAGAAACCCAAGCAGAGAGTGAGGCAGTCTGCACAGGCGATACCAGAGAGCGGGCTGAGGCCTTTGAGACCTCAACCCCACCCCGGCTCTGCCTCATCTGCCATCTTCCAGCCGACTCATTTTTACCATGGAGTGTGTAATTTTAGGGGGAAAGTGTCTGCCTAAAACTGCCCTGTCTCTTTCTCCTGGCAGTGGAAGCTTCCCAGGCCTGATACCTGAGTGTCGCATGTCTCGGTACTGGAGCTGGAGTGGACGGTGACCCAGGTTCCTGGCACAGCCTGCAGGATGCAGGTGGCATCTTTCCTGCCTGCCCTGCGGGTCACTGCCTGGGATACACCCCTGTACCTGCCACACTGTGGCATCAGTGGAGCTGACAGTCCACACTACGGGAGCAGCAGGCAGCACTTACAGGGTCCCTGAGTCAGCCCCACACCTGGCCAGTCCTCATGGTGGTGAGAGAAGTGGGCAAGAGAAGCTGGGAGTGGCCAAGGCCTGAGCGAGCAGGAAGCTGTGCTGAGAGGAACTGGCCTCACACTGGATCTCGCCCTTCCCTAGAAGAGGACAGGGGTATGACAGATGACAGTGACTTGGATGGCAGCAGATGCCAGGGGAAAGGGTGCTCATGGTACTGCAAAGGGGTTGGGGCTGCTGCAACTCAGGGGCACTCGCCAGGGTATGGGACAGGGGCCCGACCCACTCAGCCTCCTTGAGACCCCAGGCCTCCAAAAGTCTTTGGGTGACAATGCCATGTGTCCTGCTGCTCCTCCGCACTGACCCCCATCTTCCTCCCCCACCACACATGCAACTTACATCTTAATACATTTTCTGGACTATGTGTGGATTAAATATTAAGATGTGGTGACTTTTTCCAGTCCCATTTTTATGAATTATTTGTTTTTGCCTCATTGGCAGGTGGAATTATAGTTCCCATTAAAAAACTGAAAATAAGTGGTATTTTCATTTCTCATTTTATATGATTAAAACAAACTTTATACAATTTTTTAAAATAGCCACAACAAAGAACAAGGCGTCCTGCGTGCTCAGGATGCAGCGCAGCCGTTCGAGCCACTGCTGTTCAGGTGCCGCCGCGCTCGGGTCCTCCTCCGGATCCCTCCTCTACAAGTGGTGGTGTGGACTCGGGCCGCAGAGGCAGCCAGCCTGCCTCAGGCAGCTCCAGCCTGCGGTTCACATTTGGAGAAGCCGAGAAGCAATGGTGTTGCTGCTGTGGCTCCCAGTGAGGTCCGGCTCTGTGGACACAGAGGAGTGCTGTAAGCGCCTGGCCCACGGCTCTCAAAGGGGCTCTGAAAGCAAGAGCAGCATGGAAGGAAGCATTCGTGGGGCTCTGCCGCCCTGCTCACGGGCACTCAGCTAGCCGCCTGGAGGCCCACCAGCATGGACCCTGGACCTCTAGACACCCCAGAGTCTCCAGCTCCAGAGAAATGCAATCCGAGCACAAGTCAAGTGCCTTCCTGGGTCAAGTGAGTTCCTGGGAAGCCTCACAGTACCAGGGGGCTACCATCTCCTCAGATCATTAGCTCCATGGAAACATAGGCCTGTATCCGTCTCATTTACCGACAGACAGCCACCAAAAGTCACTTTTATCAGAGTTACTTCTCAGCATTCAAAATAAAGTACAAGTACTTACAATGAACCAACCAACAATTGAATATTTTATACATGTTTCCATTCTGAAATAACACTATTTGCAAATATATACCTCGTTTGAGAAGAAGAAAAACAGCATTTCTTGTGGGATTTGTTTTCATTTTGTTAGTGTCACTTAGTTCCTTGAGCAAATGCTGGATGACTGTGACTCGGCTCCTTGCTCTAGCAACAGTTGAGCCACCCCTGGCTCCTCTGCTGAGCCAAGGACCCCCAGAATCCCGCCCTGGTTTCCTGGCTGCTCCCACTGCCCTAATAAAGCCTAGCACCCTCAGGCCCTGAGTCTCCTGTCCCAGCTGCTCTAGTCCACTGGAGATCAAGTGACCTGGCTGGCCATGAGAAGTCGGACGCTCTCTGTCCTCCACAGGCTGAAGTCAGGTTTGAGAGGTGGTAATGGGTTCTCCCAAAGAAAGCACTTTTGCTGGGCTGCAGAGTGTGAAGCCACTGTGGCTTCCTGTCTGCCTTCAAAGGAAACAAAGCCTTGTCTGCCCCACAACCAAGCCCAGCTCTCTAGCTCTCCAGTGGAGAAGGGGTTTGAGTCTCCCCCTGCTTGGGCCCACAGAAACATGCTCTAATTAAGAAGGACACTTCTAAGCTGGCTGCACTGCAAGGTGTGGCCACCTGACTGTGCCAGGGTGAGCACATGCCAGTCTCTCAGAAGCTCAGAAGCCAGCGGGTTAGAGTGGCTGAAGCTCCTTCCAAAAATCAGCAACAGGTGTGCGAAACAGAATGCACTGTACTGGGCTTCATAAAAAGGAAAAGATGATCTTAGTAACTTAATAACTGTTTAGGAACATCCATATTTCTTCTGTTTCACCCCAATAATGCTGTGACTAGTGCTCTGTGATTACACAAATGTTAGCAGTGGCTTGGCTCCAACTGGTTAAATTATTTCTCAAAATCATGCATAAAGTGATGGATCTCAGATTTCAACCTAGTAGTCAGATAACGTGGAAACTCATAAAATCTTATATTCAAAAAATCATAACCTGCACTTACCAATTAAATCACCTTGTATTGCTGAGTCATATCACTATCATCTGTCTGAAGTGGGTCCACCTGGACATCACCCTAATGGGACTCTTTGAGAGGTGATTTTCTTCTGAAAAAACGAGATATATTCTAGGTGATCTTGTTATATAAAAGCACTATTTATTTGGAAAAAGATACCGTGTACAAATTAAATTTGGAATAAAATTCTGGGCAACAAAACAGGACAGGGTAGACAATTAACTTCCCTACAAGTATGAAGCTCCTAACAGGAGAAAAGGAGTAAAACAGCACCTTGAACGTTGAATGGTGACTGGAAGGACAGTGGGAATCCTAGAGAGGCAAGTTCATGAAGCCTGGGGTGAAGGGCTGGGAACAAGTCTCCCTGCAAGACAAAGGCTGAGTAAATGTAACCTGTAATGCTGCATATTGCCAACCATCATGTAGCTACTTTCTGAAGTTTTCTCATTTTGAAGTAATTATGGCCTCACAGGAAGATGCTCATGGAGTAGAGAGGGGTCCTGATCTCTCATGAGACTTCCTGAAGGGAGTATCTCATGCAACTGTGGTGGGATAGACTGGCCAGGAGATAGAGATGCGGCCTAAAGGATCTTATAAAACATGCTGCGGAGTTCCTTGTGACACCCAATGGGTCAATGTCTGCTTGAGTTGACTCAGGACGGGTTGGGGAAGACTGCTAACTCTGAGGAGCCAGAACATCTTGAAGATGGGATGTTTCACCAACTCAGCAGAGATGGACCTTATGGGGAAAACAAGGAAGCTCCCTAGACCTGTCACCAAGACTTGCTAACCTGAAACAAACATCTACACTCAGCAAAGCACTGTGTCTTTGTTGTCCCTCAATATATCTGGGAGTTTGAGTTGGGACTTGATTTTGGTGGAATTCCCTGACCCTCCACAGAGATACTGTCACCTGTGTTTTCATTTGTTTCTCTATCAGGGTTTGCTGGCCCAAATCAGGCAACATGTAGTGATTTATTAAGTTTGTAATAATAAATGAAGCCTTTACAATAGCTCTGATTATCTTTCACCAGATTTATTTTAAATTACTCCAAACATTCCTTCTTTGACCAGTATTAGTTGACTTTTTTTTACATCACCTTTCACTCTTCAGCTGTAAGCTCTGTTTATTACCCTTGTTAGTAAGGACTGATTGATGTATGCACATTTTGAGGAGGAGGGTCAGGTACAGAAGAGCAGTGGGTTGTAACTGGAGCTGTGGCCCCCAGAGGTATAGCATGAGGTGGAAGAGCTGGCCTGCTCTCCTAGATAGAGTTCCTTTCCACAGGCCTGTGTAGGCAGGGCACACTCCATAGCTCACCTGGCTTCCAGGAAGTTCTATCTGAATGCTGCTCTCCCAGGGTTCAGCTGGGCTCAGCCTGGCACTGTGGCCCAGGGCTGCACCTGCAAGGATCTACTAGGACAATGGCCTCATTGAGATGGTGCTGGTCACGGGCAAGTGTGTCCTGACAAGACCTGCATGTTAAGTGCACTGATTTGGGGGCATTTCAATTGAAGTTGCTATTAAATATGTAAACCACATTTGATAGAGAAAGAGAAGACTACAGTAATTTATATACTTTTTGACTAATTTGTGCATTTGGTGTAGAAACAAACATTTCTGACTTTTGCTCAGTGTATTTAATTAACCCTATGTCATTAATACACAATCCATCAATGTTAACCCTCCTTTCTCATTAGTTTTTAAATATTCTACAAGTCTGCTTTATAATCTTATAAGAGCACACTAGCCTGAAGAAATATTAAAATAGACTTCTGTGAAAATACCTTTTGAGATGTGTCTTTACTTTAATTGTCTTTACTGTAGTTGAAATTAATGATAAAGAGGAAAAGTGTTTGCCTCTTACCCAGGTGTACTCATAAACTGCTCCTTGGGAGGAAGGCAGCATATCAGATGCCAGGAATGGAGGAACTCAATTCCTCCTTTTCTAAGTGAGACTCTCAACAGTGTACTCAGACATCTCCCAGTGCAGAGTATGTTTAGACATTCTGTTAAAATCTGCACAGTCTCAGTCACAATGGCTATGAGCAGGGGCTAAGGCTTTGTCTTAGTCACTTTCTCATTGCTGGGACAAAGTACCTGACACCCGGAACTTAAAGGAAGACATGTAATTATGGCTTATGCTTTTAGAAGTTTCAGTCTATAGTTTCCAGGCTCAGACACAGAAACAGCATGGTGGAAGGGCCTGAAGCAAAGAAAAACTGCTCATATCATGATGGCCATGAAGCAGAAAGAGAAGGGAGGAGACTGGAAGGGAGCTATAGCCTTCTAGGTCATGCCCCCAGTAACCCACTTCTTCCAACCAAATCCCACTCCTAGCATCAACTCAGCTATAGAATCACCATGATCCAGTAACCTTCCAAAGTCTCCCTGCTCTAAGTGCATAAGACTGTGGGGGGACATTCTTGATCCAACCATAACCTTCTCCCCCTGGCGTTCAAAAGACCCATGGGTCTCTCTATGTAAAGTACTTTTAGTTCATCTCCAAGAATTGGAGTTCTAACCTTGCTGAAAATTCAAATTCTAACGTTGCTGAAAGTCCAAGTCCAAAGTCTCTTCTGAGATTCAAGGCAAACTCTCAGCTCTGAGGCCTTGTAAGAAAAAAGTTAGACACTTTTAACATACAGTAGCACAGGGTAAACATTTCCGTTTCAAAAGGGAGAAAAAGAGGGATAGAAAGGAATGGGACCAAAGCAATACAGAAAGAAAGCAGAGCAAATACTAAATCTTGTAGCTCTATGCCAGGCATCCAGGGTGAACTGTGGCTAGATGTGTGCTCTAAATGGCTTGGGTAGTGCCACCTCTAGGGCATTATCCTTTGTAGCCCTCACAGCTCCTCTCTTATGGTGCTTTGCTTACTGCCTGTGGGTCTCCTCAATGGATAATCCATGTTCCTGGCATTTCTAACTTTCTAAAGTCTCTACTTCAGAAAAGAGGAAGACTTTCTGAGGCTTTACTCTCACAGCTTCATGACTGATCTCTCCAGGGCACATTGTCTGGCTTGCTAGGCCTTCTTCTGAAATATGAGTGGAAGCCTCCTAACTCCACAACTATTACATTTTGTATCCATGTAAAACTAGCACCGCGTGGATGACATCAAGATCTGATGACAGCTCAAGCAGTAGCCGTGGCTACAGAGGCCTCTGAGTGCCTGGAGGGCTGAACTCTGAGAAACTCTTAGTTGACCTTGAATCGGCTGGGCTCCCTGGGACTCTCTTCTCAAAGAAAAGTCTTTTACTTTTACATCATGGAGTCAGGAAAGGATGGGGTCCTGCTGATTCCTAAGATGCCCTCAAATCATCTTCACGATTGTTCTGAAGCAAAATATTGGCTTCATTTTAATGTTAATCTTTTTAGCAACCACTTTCTGGTGAAAATCCAAACTTTTCAAATGGGCCTTTTGCTCCTGATTTTTAATGTAGATCCAACTAAAAGCCACAAACTATACCCATGACACAGTCTAAAAATTGGGCTGCCTTGAAATTTATGATGCCAGATTAAATAATACACTCTTCTTCACCTCAGTCTCTGGCAGAGTCTCAGAAAATGAGCAAATTGTAGACAAATTTCTGTCACAAGATGTCTTATTTACTTTCTTGTTACTGGGACAAAGTGCCTGACACCCACAAATTAAAGGAGGAAAGGTTTGCTTTAGCTCACAGTTTGTAGAGGTTTCCATCCATAGTTGGTTGTCTCTATGGCAAGGCATGGCAGAGGAGAAACAGCCCATGGCATGGCAGGCAGGAAGCAGCATGGCTTATTCTTCTTTCTCTTTTTATTCCACCCAGTCTACAAGCCTATTATTATTTGGTGCCACACATAAATAAGATGGGTTTTCCATCTTCAGAAATCCATCATCCACACCTAGAATTATGCTGATCTAATCAGTGGACTAATCTAACACCACACACCAATGATCCAGTCACTCCCAAAATTCCACCTATGAGTTGATGAGGCTTTGGGGGACATCTATATATAAGCCATAGCACAGAATAATACACCTCTAACTACCAGTGGAGTCCTCATTCCCACTGAAACACCTGCATCTGTCTCAGCATTCTGCTCTTTTAAGCTCTGACTAGAATCTCCCATCAAACTTGGTTGATAGCATTCTAAATCTTCTCTAACCAGCATTTCCAAATCTTTCCAAACTCCTCCCTTGAACCAGTGCCAAAGGCTTCTAAACCACTTGGTGAAGTACAGTCACAGCCATGACCCTATTCTCAGTGTGAAAATCTGTTTTAGACACTTTCTTTTGTTGGGTAAAAATATCTGGCACTCAAACTTGAAAGGAGGAGATGTTTATTTTGGTTCACGGTTTCAGAAGTTTCAGTCTGTGGTTGGCAGACTCAAATGCAGAAACAGCATGGTGGAAGGGCTTGCCATGGAAGAAAGCTGCTCTCACGTCATGGTGGCCAGGAAGCAGAGAAGGGGACTATGGGAAAGGATTTCTCCTAGTGACCTGCCTCTTACCAGCCCCAATCCTCTAACAACAAGCCAGCGATTACACCCCATTACCCAATCACCTTCCAAAAGCACCGCCTATAAGCTCATTAGGCTTTGAGGGAATGTTCTCCAAACTATAAGTGGGACAGGAAGCAGAAGGAATGGGGATCAGCTCTATGAGCCAGAGCTGGGAAGGTGGGACCACTCCAGAGAAAGGCTCAGCAAGGTCCTCCACCAGAAGGCTGAGGATAACCTGCATTCCCTAGAGAATGCTCCCTGGAAGCAAGGTACCCAGGAACTCCCCAAACTCATGTTTAAAGCCTCATAAAGGCGCCTTCAGTAAAGCAAAAGTATATTGTCACATTCACTCTGAAGTTACGGCCATTTTGAAAGGTGATCTGGGCAGGCCTTTAAGAATCTATGTTTCAGATGGTCAAAGAGATCTGGTAGGAAGCCTGGCCAATAGAACATAAGAGGTGATAAGACAGGAGCAACTGCTGATGTTTGGGAGACAGGACTCAGTTCTGGAGTCTATGAGGTTCCTCAGAGTGCCCATTGGTGATGTGGAGTTCAGCACATGTGGCCCCCACTGTGGGCCGGTGTGTGGGGCCAGTGAGGAGTGTGGCCTCAAGCAGTGGCCCCTCATGGTTGTCTCCAGGCTCAGGGAGACCAGTGGGTTGTGTGAGCATATGCGTTTGCCCCTGGCTGGTGCATGTGTGAGAAAATAAGCCGGATGAAGCAAATATCGAAAAGGGGCAAGGGAGGGTGGATGTGTGGGATTCTGTGCATTGTTCTTCCAACTTCCCTGTACATTATGGATTACTTCAGAAAAGTAAAAAACAAAGAAATGTAATACAACACATAACAATGTGATAGAAACATTGACATAGAGATTAATGTAAAAATATTGGCCAAAAAAAGGGAAGAGTAAAAGAAGATTTGACAGCTCCAAAACTAAATCTCAAATATCTCACAGCTTCGCTTATTGGCACAGTGAATTATTTATGTTGGAAATTAGTCTTCACATAACAATATCAAGAATTTAGAAACAAAAAAAAGAAAAAGAAATACATTCCTGAATTAGTCAGTTAAAGAAGAAATTACAAAGTGAATTATAAAATATTTATAACTGAGAAATAATGAAAACTCTAGCTGTCAAGATTTATGAAACACAAATACAAGTAATTGCAGGAGAATGAGAGCCCGAGTTCACAGGGTGTTGGGCAGAAGGAGGGCAGAGATGAGTGGGCGTAACACCCATCTCGTTGTGCTGGGAATACAAAATCCTTGCCATCCATCTTCTGGTGAACGCCTCACAGCAGTCACGAAAGGAAACAGAACTCCTGAGGTTTATGTACTTTAATCTTGTCTCTCTGCTAGAGATGGAATTTATTCCTCTTCCCTGGAGGATGCAAGCCAGTTCCCTACATCACTTTTGCCAGGTCTCAACTCCAGAAAGTAGGCTTTTCCTCTCTCCAAATTTTTTTTTTCTTTGCTATGATTTCGTTTCTTTTATTGCCTGAGGGATTCTGTAATGATTTTTTTCTTTGTCTTGGATTCTAGGACACTCAGGTCACATCTGTGTAATACAGAGTCTTTCTGCACACACTTTGTTCACCGACTTCAAATTAAGCTTTACCTATTTCTTCTGAATTTGTGTTCAATTGTACTGATTTTATGACTTATTTATCCTTTTGTACTGGAAATTCTTTTGTAAGCTATGCAATAGTTTTCTTTGAGGTTGCTAGCAACTTAGAAAAAAAGTGACTTGCCTTTGACTGAAAGGAAAAGTACTCCATAAATATTTATTAAGTCTGAATTAGCCACACTAATTTATCAGGAAAGGATGACAAGGGAATGGCGTATCTTTTTTCATTCTTCAGTCACCAGCATTTCTAGTCGCTACCCCCTGAAAATCTCAATATGACTTCTCTGTGTGCAAATATGGAAAGTCACACACACCATGTTCTCAGCACTCATTTTGGCCTAAGCTGGCAACGCTAAGCTATGAACAAATTTAAGAACTCTCTGACCGTGGCTTTATTTGCATGGCCTAAGTGGGGTTGAATAAATGTTGTAACTATTTTCCCCCTAAATGTCTTCATTATGTTTTAAATATTTTGAGTCGAGTAAGCCCTTGAACACATTTAGTTAAGCAATACTGCTCTGCTCCTTAATCTTTAAATTCAAGTGGGTTTTAAAGGAAATTATGATTCATATGTTTCCAATTCTTTTATTCTTACTGAAACTTATCTAAACCTCACTTTGTAATAGTTATCTGATGTCCCAAGTTTTTGAACTTTCAACTGTTTTTCCCAAGCCAGGACCTTAGGTTTGGTAGAAGTTGGCTGCAAACTCGAGGTGCTTCAGCTCTGAACTCGGGGAGTTTGACATGACTTTGGCACATGAGCAGATGCTATCCCTGCAAACGAGGATTAGATCACCGAATTCCTTCTCTCCTCCTGGTGCAGGTGAGGAAGAGGGAAACGTGGGGAAATGCGAACTGCACTAGTTCGAGTGGGAAGAAAGCAAAGGCCCTGTTGAGCAGCTTGCGTGGCGTCTCTGGGTCTGGAGAGGCCGTGGTGTGGACCAAGATGTGCAGATGCCGGACTCCCTTCCTCACTGAGCTTGTGTGGAGTCACGGTCCCTTCCAATTCCTCCTTATTGAATTAAAGAGTGAGACAGGTTTTCCGGAAGTGGAAGCTTGGAGTAAACAGAGTCTGGAGAAATGTTAGGAAGGTTGAAAGAGGCTGTGCCTTCTTCCTCTCCAGGAAGATGTGCTACTGTTTTCTCCACACAGGCAAGAAAGAGGAGCGGCCCCTGTGCCGGGAAGCATCGAGCCTCGCTGCGTGGTTGCCCCTGACCTGGACATCCCTGAGGTGACAGACACAGAGTCGGAGCAGCCACAGACCCAGCACCTAGGTCTCTGCGTCCAGGCTGCACTGCGTGCTCAGAGGCAAGGCTTTCAGGAAGATGTGGGTTTAAATCCTAGATCCACACCCCCACCCAACTGTGACTCTGTGACCCTAACCTAAGCACTTCAGGATCAAATCTGATAAGGATGTTTGAAGGCTGGCTGTGATGGCACACACCTGTGAGCCTAGCACTTGGGAGGCTGAGGCAGGAGGATTGCTGTGAGTTCAAGGCAGATCTGTGCTACACCGTGAGTTCAAAGCCAGCCTGAACTACATAGCATGACCCTGTCTCAAAAGAAAAAAAAAGAGTATTTGAGAAAGGAAGGAAGGAGGACACCTATGTGCTGTATTCTGCAGAGCCGGGCATTTTTTCCATCATTTGCAGGCACTGTCTAGCTCCAGCCCTGCCCGCCTGCCCATCCAGGCGCTCCCGTCAGACCAGAAGCAATAAGTGCGCTCATTTCAGGAAGGCTGGCTGGAGAGGTGCCCAGAAGGTGGAGGAGAAAGTCAGCAGGAACAGGTGAATCAGACACTCCTCCGAGTACACATTCAACACAACCCCTTTTAGCCACCTGGTCCAGACGCCCTGGGTTAGGTCCTGAGGAAAATGAAAGCTGAAATGACAAATCAAGCAGCCACAACTTGACTTAGGACCAGGAAAACAAGAGGCAGAGACCAGAGGCTGCAGCAGGGGAAGGGCTTTCGCTGCCTGCTGCAGACGGCAACGACCCTCTGCCCGTGCCCTGGGCCCCCATCCAGGTTGCTGCCCTCAGAAATACCACTGGGCTCCAGGATGGCTGAGCGCCCTCCCGTCTGCCTGGCCTGGAGGAGGCGCTGCCCTCAGGGGCCAGTGCAGAACCAAGACCACACAGGATGGTGGACCCTGGATGGCGAGGTAGACCTCCATCGCCGATCCAGATGTTATCAAAGCCAGCCACACCCTCTGAGAAATAACACAGAAGTTAATGCAGCGTTAACATCTGTCCTTTCCAATACAGTCTGCATTCCAAAAATAACAATTACCGCTCTTGTAATAGGAACAGATTCACACTTGGAGTCGAAGAGGCTGGTAGAGAGGATTTCTCAGCAGACCGCATGTACTTTCTTTTCATGAAATAAGAAACTTTATTTCTAGTTGGATCAAGTAGCTAGCCTTTATAAACTATTTAGAAAGGCGTATTCTAGCCCTCCTCCTCCTCAAGGCCCCACCCTCGCCATAATTCTGGGCAGAATTCAAACTTTCAGAGAACTTCTGCAGTTACTCCCTAGACAGAACTGGAAGGGTCTGGAGGAATCTGGGTGAAGTTTTAGCTTTGTGAAGAGCTGCTGTCTCACTAAGCTTAGTTACCTGTCATGGGCTAAACACACGGTCAACCACCTTATACCACAGTTATCTTGGGACCACGCAGGACACTCGTAACTAACCAGTCATCTGCATGGGCACGGCTGGCTGAGTTTCCGTGGTTTCCAGGATGAGAGACTCTCAAGTCTTGTCATTTTCCTGATTCTGTGCCTGATGGGAAGGAAGTCTCCCAGGTACTCCTGCATCCAACATCGCACCCACATTGCAAGACTTTCTGTGTAAAGGCATTGCTCCCGCAAGAGCTTTTCCAGAGCTGTGGGGATCCAGACTCCTCTCCTTCCCTTGCTTCTGCATCCTCTGCCACACAGGTGTTGAGCCCCCTCCGTGGGCCAGGGGATCCTCCTGGGAAGATAAGAGAGTGTTGCTGAGACTCGGGGGAGCCCTGAGATCAGCTCAGGTCTGCTTTCCTCTGCTGCGAGTGCCTCGAGCCTAGACCTCAAGGTAGGGAGGCCACTGGGTCATCCCTGCTGACAGTGTCTCTTCTGGTCACACACGCGGCTGGGCCTGAGATATGCCAGGATGGCTGGAGCCTGAGCAGCCCACTAACTCTCAGAGGCACACGTGATTTGTCATGGTGACCCTTCTGCCATCTGCATGGTGCAACAGCTGAAGAGTGCTGCCGGCACTGCTCTCCAGCATCCTCAGGCAAAGAATGCCTCGGTGGAAACCTAAAATAATTGCAAGGTGCAAAATGTCTACAAAGGGTCCTTCTCTCTAGGCCCTGGACACTGGTCCTCCAAGACATCTGCAGGCTACTTAGGGAGTCACAGGCTTTTCAGGGCCCCAGTGTTGCCACTGGCAGGACAGCTCCATCTGCACACCATGTCTGTCCTTTTGAGCTCCAAGTTCTGTGGCCTTCAGTCACCATGTTGGAAAGACACTAATGAGACAGGAGGCACCCAATGAGTTAAATAGAGAAATCAAGGTGTGTATTGGCATGCCAATCTTCCTGTGTCCTCACACCCATGCTTCAATGTCTGATGTATTAGTAAGTAAGTGTGATGTTAATTTTGTGCCCACTTGGCTGGGTGTGGCACCCAGTGTTTGGGTGTTTGGTCAAACGACAATCTGTATGTCACTGTTTTGTGGATGAGACCAGCATTTGAGTTGGTGGCTACTGAGCTGAGCAGATGACCCTGGTAGTAAGGCCAGCCTCATCTGGGTCAGTGAAAGGCTTAGAAAACAGACCAGCATCCAAGAGGAAGGACATTGGTTCCAGACAGCCTAAGGCACCATCAGCAGCTTCTGCCGGGTCCTGGGTCTACCCCTGCCTGCAGTCTATCCCTGCCTGCTCACGGTCTCATGGACCAACTTGCTAAAAATCTATCAATTTTCTGTACATGCAGATGTGCATATGCATTATATGTTTGTGTGTATATGTATGTATAATATAATCTGTATATTTTGTGCATATAATATATATATCCCTAAATGAATATACAGGCATTGCAGGTACATTAGTGCATGGACATATATATGTATGTGTATATACACATATGCACATGCATGTATGTAATAGGAGTGTATTTATATATGTACGTATGTGTGCATATATATATTCATGTGTATTTTCATGAATTCATGTGCATATGTATATATGTGTACATATGTTTGTGTGCACACTGCATGCATATACATGGGTGTATGCATCTGTATGTGCACTTACATGTATGCCTGTGCACACAGGAATATGCAGAATATGCATATGTGTGGACGATACTCTCTCCTGATCCGTGTTTTACTTTTTAAAGTTTCAGTTACCTCAAAATGCAGCCCAAAAATACAAGATGAAAACTCGCAGAAATAAACAATTAATAAGCTTTAAGTTGCAAGCCATCCCACCAGGCAAATGAAACCTTGTGCTACCCTCTCCGTCCTGCCCGGTCGTGAGCCAGCCCCTGTGGAGCACGTCTGCCCTGTGTGTGCTTCCAGCCCACTGACCTCAGCAGAGTCTGGGTTACTGCACTGGCTGTTGTGGTATCATGGTGCTGTGTTCATGTGAGTCTTAAGGAGTCCCGGACCCCACTGCACAATGCACACATCATTCATCTCATGTGCTGCATCCCATAGACATTGTACTATCTCAAGTCATCACAGAATGCTGGGCCGTTAGATATTTTGATAAAAGACGGACCACATTTAGATAACTTCTATTACAGTATATTGTAATTGTTTTATTTTCATATTAGTTATTGCTGTTAATCTCTTACTGTGCCCACTTTATAAATTGAACTTAATCATGCATATGCTTTTGTAGGAAAAATCATAGTCTGTAAAGAGTCTAATCTTCTCTGAGATTTTAAGCATCCACTGGGGTCTTGGGATCCATCTCCAAGGACAAAGGTCCAACTGTATATTTCTAATGTGTGCTGACTTCAGGGTGCTGCCTGGCAGTCTTAGGTCATTGTTGTTAGTTGTTTTTTTTTAACAACCACAGTGCTGGATATTTGAGGGCCATCTGGCTGAATGTTGGCAGCGGAGTGTTGTGTGGAGGTCTGTTTCATCCCGGGGTGGGTAAACTGAATGTCACAGCTGCTGGTGCTGTCTGCCACTGCTGGGTGGGCACTCACTTTCAAGCACAAACACTGGGCAGAGAAGGCCATGTGGGACTGGCTCTCCAAGAAGTGACTTGGGTTTAAGAGGTTTTCATACTTCTTGGAATGTTTATTAAATCTGATCCTGTGGACACGCCACATGGAGTCCTGGGGATGGCCACCCTTCAAGACCCAGCAGCAGCTCTGAACATCCACCTAGAGTCCCCTAGAGATGTTGTCAGCCTCCAAACCATTCACTTGGTCTCCAGCTTAGCATTTGTCTTAATTGGTCTGGTTTTGACTACAGTCACACGATGTTACTGAAGCCCAGAGCAAAACCAGCAGATTTTGCCTGACATTATTGCATGTGGCTACATGAGGTTTTGTGGTTTGTTCATCAAACATGGAGTTAAATGTCACAAAATGAAACCATAAAATCTTGTCTAGGAAAAATTCATGTCTCTCCAGAGGCGCCAAATGCACTTTAATGCTAAACAGTGGGGCAGAGCTGGAAAAGGTTAGTGTATGGTTCAGTAAACTGGCCTAAAATGACAATTAGATCTAGCAATTACACTTTTTTTAATAGCTTTCAATTTTGATAAAAATAAACTTTAAAAAGAAGACCACTACCAAAAATGATAGCCTTCTGAATATTCTGAAGCTCAGAGGTCAGACATTGAATCGTGACTTTAAACAACACCAATGGGACACAACTGGACATTAAAAAATGAAAATCTTTTCAGTGATGAAAAATGGGGAGAGGAAGAGATCTTGGGGTCTGGATACCCACTAGATCTCCCACAGCCACAGTCCTGAATGCAACATGGATTTTTTTGTTGTTAAACTTGTTGCTTTTTCTATTAACTAGGGTCTTTGAATGAACAGTTGCAATATAAAATGCGTGTACGATTATACAATGAATTTATTAGCTAGGCTTACAGAATCAGAAACAGGAGAATCCCAATGGCTGTCTGCCTGATAAGGGGAGAAGAGTCCAAAATGGCCGTCTGTGCACTTGGAGAGCCAGGAGAGGTCAAAGGTTAAATCTCACTGTAGAGACACCAGTGCAGGTCTGTGTAGGAAGACTGAAGAGTCTGCATTAGAAGGCTGAAGACTGAGCTGAAAGACTTAAGAAATTAAAGACTAATGTCCAAAGACAATAAGCTACAAGCCTATTGGTTGTAGCTCATCTGGGCTGGGTCTTCTCCCCTGAGTTTGCTGATCTACAGGCCAATCATCCACAGACATACCTGGAATTTTCTAATCTGCTAGATGACTCTTACTCAAGTCAAACTGACATATCACAATTAACAATCAACTTTAAAAATTTTTAAATTTTTATTAGTATATGATTACATTCATTGTGGGGAACTGGTACATGTACATTAAAACATTTCAATTCTTTCTTTTTGCTCTTCCTCTCTAGTGCTACCCCCTTAAAATTATTTTTTGCCAGCATCAAATTCATTTATTTATTTTATAAGCCCTACTCAAGTTGATTATCATAAACATAGTTTAATGGCCAGACTAGTAGGCCATAAAAATATATAAAACACATAAGACCATCATACTAAATCAAGGTACACTTTTAGATAATTGGCCATTCTGGAGTACAATGACTTCTTATTTTTCTTTTTTTCTGATTGTCTGACTTTTATTTTGTACTTTATTTATATGTTAGGTTTTTCATATAAGAGAAATCATGTAATCAAGCTTGTGTATCTGACTTACTTTACTTAACATCACAGTTTCAAGTTTATCCTTCTTTATGGCAGAGTAGTATTCTAGTATGTACAAATACCATATTTTCTTTATCCATTCATCTGTAGATGAACATACAGGCTGCTCCCAAGATTTAGCTACTATGAATTTTGCTGCTATAAACATGGGTATGCGTGCATCTCTGTAGTATAATGTCATTAACTCTTTCAGGAAGACACCTAGAAGGGGAATAGCTGAATCAAATGGAATTTCTATTTTTATTTTTGTGAGGAATATCCATACTGGTTTCCATAGTGGTTGTACCAGATTACACTCCCACCACCAACACAAAGGCATTCCTTTTTCCCTACAGCCTTTTCAGCATTTGTTGTTATTTGATTTCTTGATGATGGCCATCCTTTCTGGAGTGAGGTGAAATCTCAGTGTTGTTTTTATTTACATTTCTCAAACAGCAGGTGATGTTGAACATTTCTTCATGTATTCATTGGCCCTTTGTCCTTCTTCATCTGAGCAGTGTCTATTTATTTTAGATGCCCATTTTTGGATTGCGTCTTTAAATATTGGAGGGGGTCTAATTTTTTTTGAGTTCTTTATGCATTCTAGATATTAACCCTTTGTCTGAGAAGTAGCAGGCAAAAGATTTTCCCATTCTGTGGGTTTTCTCTTCACTCTGTTAGTGGTTTAATTTGCTGCACAAATATTTTTAATTTGGTGTGATCTATTTGTTTATTCTTGGTATTATTTCTTCTGCAACTGGGGTTCTGTTCAGAAAATTTTGGCTATGTATGTCTATGTCTTCAATAGTTTAACTTATTTTATTTTCCAGAAGATTAAATGTTTCTGTTTTGATATTTAGATCATCCATTTTGAGTTTAGTGTAGTGCAGGTGAGAGATAGGGGTCTAGGTTCAGTCTTTGGCATTCGGGAAGCCAATTTTCCCAGCACCATTCGGTAAGGAGTCTATCTTTCCTGCAGTGAAAGTATTCGGCTCCTTTGCCAAACAAAAGGTAACTGAGTTGTTTCTACGTACTCTATTATGTCCCATGATCTACAAGTCTGTGTTTTTGTCAGTACCAAGCTGTTTTTATCACTATAGCTTTGTAGTATAACTTGAAGTCAAAGAATGTGATGTCCTACTTTTCTGTTGTTTCCCAGGATTTCTTTTGCTATTCTAGGTCTCTTCTGGTTCTATATGAATTTCTGGATTTCTCTCTCTAGTTCTGTGAAGAATGATAATGGTATTTTGATTGGGATTGTTACGTCTATTTAACAGCTGCATGTTCCAATCCTAGGAGGAGGACAGTGGCCTCTGAGGGCTGGGACTGGGGAGATCTGGGCCTTCCTGCATTTTCACCAAGAGGAAAGAACAGCTTATAGGGGCATAGAGGGCATCTGGGGGACCTGAGGAGAGTAAAAGGGATTATACAGTCATCTGGAAACTCACAGCTGGATTTCTGGGAAAGTGGAACCTAAAGGAAGGAGCAGATGTGTGTGTGAGGGTGCATGAGTGGGCAGGCAGGTGCTAGTCTGGGCTCTGAGCCATGAGAGACAACTCGAGCCTCAACCATTTACCACAAACTGCCAGCCCCCTGAGGATACCTCAGGGACCCATCACTTTCTACATCCTTCTGCACAACCAGGGAGGTGAACACACAGCTCTGCACCACATGTAGGTGGCTCCTGTGGCTACACTGTCATCAGCATGTTTGTTCCTGAAACAGTGCCTCAGTGGCCCACTTTTCTACTATCCACCATGCCCCACCCGCTCACATTAGAGTTACACCTTGCAAAATATATGTTTCAAGATGGCCCAAGCGGCCTCTTTCTTCATTGATTTTTCTCAGCTGTCCTCCACTGAGAAGATTCTGAGTCTTTTAGCTGGGGCAATCCCAGAGTCTGCTCCTTAAGGAGAACCCAGAGCATAAACCATGCTGAGCTGCTCTTCATCATTTTTTACAAAATAATCTGTGTTTATTTTGAAACTATGCTGGTTGTCTTTTTTCCATATAAGTCTGATTGGTATTTACTGCTGAGAAGTAAGGAAACATGGGAGAGGGCATGGAAGAAATTTAAATAACTTAGGCTTTTGCCACCAAGAGAGAACTAGTGTTAAAATTTTAACGTATTTTTTCAAATTTTCTATGTATATATTTGTATAAGTGGATTATTCTGTATATACGACCTTAGATTCTTCATTTTTGACTCAATATGATGTTAGTCATGTAGTCCAATCTGTGGTTATTCCATAATGACATTGTCCTTTGTTCATAATTTCTTACTTTTTAATACCATAAGTAGTACTGTTCTGTGTAGTATGTACCATGTTATATTTTTACATGGATGACTAATATTTTCTCGGGCCTAGGAGAAATATTTTAAGGTCAAATATTAGATTCTTGCATGAACTTTTGGGCTCACAATGACACCTCTGCTGCTAGAATCAACATTTTTGGCCACTGTGCATAAGTCTTTTTTAGTTTATCGGGGTGATGAGGACCGGAAAGGCTGATTACTTCTATGACATTTCTCTCTGTTTTCATTTTGGATGGAGGGATGATAGAGCAGAATGAGGGGCACCGTAGGTTTCTCAGGCCCAGTCAATAGAAGGCAAGTCCTCAGGGACTTGTCATGGGCTGAGTCGTGCTTCTCAAAAAGAGATGTTGAAGACATGTTATAACCTCCAGCATCTGAAATGGTGGAAATAAAGGTCTTTGCAGATATAGTTAAGGAAAACGAGTTCATTCTGGATGAAGCTAGTTAGATGAGGTCCTCATACCGTATGACAGGGGTCACTGTGAGAAGCGGAGAGAAGAGACACACAGAGACAATGTCCAGCAGAGTACACTGCCCAGTGAGCACAGACTATGGCAGTACTGTGGCACCAGGGTCTGCAAGCACAGAGTGTTGTCGAAGGCTGATGGACAAGGATCCCGGAGACCTGTTCACGTCTCCCTGATGGGTCTGTCATGAGGGGCTTAAGTGCTGGGCTGAGGGTAAGGGGCTGACTGGCCATGCCCGGGCATCCGAGAGGAACTTATAGATGATCCTGGTCTGTCCCACAGCTGCCCATGGTGCTCTCACTTCTAAGCTAGGTGGTGAGCCCTGCTCTCCTTTCTCAGTTTCTGCTCGTCCCAGAGTCTTGTTCCACTGGACTCTCAAAGTCACTTAGGCCGGGTCCTCGCATTCTGTGCCTGTGTCCGGAAAGCTTGGACAGTGCTTGCAAACAGGGAAGCCGCTGGTTTGGGGCTTGTTTTCAAGAAAGCCATACGAGCATGGAGGCAAACAGTGGGTCAATGCAACCGCAAGCCATGGACACCAAGGAGTGATGGCCACAACTGGGAGCTGTGGCCATGGAAGAGGCACGGGCAACTCCTCGTCTACCGTGGCTCCACAGTGCCTAGACCTCAGGCTTCTAGCCTCCACCACGGTGAGAGAATAGACTTCTGTCATTTTAAGCCACTCAACCTGTGGTCAGTTATGATGACACCCCAGGACATGTGCGGCCTCCTCCATCTCCCTGATCTTAGCTGGGCCAGCAAGATGCATTGGGCAGTGTATTCCTCCCACACACCAGACTCCAGGTTGGGCGAGGGAGGTGCAGAGACGCATGAGATTTAATCCTTGGCACAAGGCAGCCTGTCTCTCCTGTGTCTCTCTTTCTGCCAGTTGAGGAAGGATCTCTCTGCTGCATGGGCTGCTGTTGTGAAGAGCTCTCTTCATAGCCATAGCAGTAAATCCCTTCTCAGATGGGCGGTTAGCAGGCAAAGGCACAGAGAGGAGGGGTCTGGACTCTTCCAGGAGTGGGTACTCTGCACAGCCGGGCCATGGAAGATGAACCATAGGGCCACATGCTTCTGGAATGGGTGCTGACAACACATGAGCCATGAAGGAAGGCACTGGCCTCCTAAAACTAAATAAGGCAATTTGCCTTCTTTACTAGATACAGCGACTCCTCAGTTCACAAACTTAATTCATTCCACGATTCTAGTCACGAAACAACTTTGGTTGCAAACCGAATCAAATTTTCCCATAAGGTTCAATGTAAATAACGTTAATCTGTTTGAACCACATGTATTTTTTAATCACAAGAACGTGAAACAAAGTACAGTCCAGTACAGCATGAAGAGAGAGAGCACTAACCTTGCTGAGGTGACTTATGGTGCAGGACAAGAAGGTGGGTGGGAAAGAGGTTATTATTTTGAGAGGGATTTCCCCTGCATAAGGACATGGGGAGATCTCCTTCAGGGGTTCCCTGTGTTCTTTGTTCTCTTAGCTGCAGGATCAAATCTGACAAAAAAAATCTGTCTAATATTACTTATTTTTTCCTGAACTGCATAAGCCTCCACAAATGAAAGACCTTGTTGTTGTTCATCAGATTTGACACTGTATTCATTACAGTTATGTTGGGGTGCTGCTTCTCAAAGAAATCTTGGCACTCATTCCATGTTTCCATAATGGATGTTAGCACATCACTGCTAACTCCTCCTCCCCATCTTCCTCTTCCTCAGTGAATGCTCCTCAGTTAGCACCTTCCGTTGATCACTCTGGAGGTCAGCAAG
This sequence comes from Hystrix cristata, assembly GCA_004026905.1. Taxonomy (NCBI): domain Eukaryota; kingdom Metazoa; phylum Chordata; class Mammalia; order Rodentia; family Hystricidae; genus Hystrix; species Hystrix cristata. The sequence continues at coordinate 2,090 of PVJO010003166.1, read as the reverse complement.
TTCTTCTGTTATCAGCTCCTCCTTTTGGTCCTCAACAAGCTTTTCTGTGTCTGCACCATCGATGTCCAGACTCCTACTCTTGCCCGTGGAGACAATCTCCTCTACTACTTGGGCATTGGGTCCCTCAAAGTCACATTGAGCTCTGCACTCTGACGACAGTTTCCTCCAGCTGGGTTTAAAGTCTGGTCATCTTCCTGGGCTTTGTCAATGTGGTTGATGCAGTGGAGGACATTGAAATGTTTCTTCCAGAAGTCTTTCAGAGTCAAGAGTGTCTCTCCAGTGACATTAAAAACCTGATGACAAGTAACTTTGTGTACAGCTTCTTTAAGTTGCAGATCACTTGGTGGTCCGTGGGCTGCCAAAGAGGTGTCATTTTAGGGGTGTCATTTGGAGCCATGCTGGGTTGAATAATTCTGTACAGTACTATAGGTGCTTAAAAGCACACAAAAAAACTTCACAGAAAGTGTGCATAGGTCTGCTACCATGATCTCAACTAGAGGAGGCCACGACTATGTTTCAGAGCAGGGCAGATGATCATAGTCATGTTCCTTATCCAATGTGGAGTTTGAAAACAGGAGCAAAATTTTGCTGAATTCTTCTGTTTACAAACCGAACCGTTCGAAACAGAAGTATTCGTGAACTGAGGTATTACTGCAATTGTTTTGATCCAAGATGACCCAACTACCAAACCAATAAAAATTACAAAAATATAAAATAACCGGGGGGGGGGCATGCCAACACAGACTGGACTTCACCCACTGGAAGAAGATGGGAGGGCCCAGGGCCTATGGCCAGCTGGGCGGGTGCTCAGGGCACAGAAAGCTGTGGTGGGCTGGTGCCTGGCTCTGGATGGGGGGTGGCACTGTTACAGGTACAGGCAGAGCACAGAAGGGGAGTGAAGAAGTCCTGGAGAATTTTAGAGATGGGATTGATGGGATTTTGTGGGGCGAAGTGTTGACTTGCACATATTTGCATGGCACCGTGCAGCGGTATCCACCAACAGTGGCAGCTCAGTGGTTTCGACCAGCTGGGCCTGTCCTGAACTGAGTGACTGGCCATCCTCCCTCTGTCATTGTGCTCAGAACTGTCTGCTCTGGAGGGTCACAATTCTCGCAGCCTATGACCACGATGGAGTGCACTCTGATTCTGCCTGGAGCCTCCCCTGACCAGGAGAAGCTTCTGGGGCTGGTCACAGTGCAGGTCTCTGCAGAGTGTGCCCAGACCCCCATCCAGCACCCCCGAGGTCAACATGTCAGATTCTCCAGGTGCCTCAGCATTTAGCATTTCTATAGCTCCTGAGGACTCCCCAGCACCTGATATTTTGGTTACATCCCCTAAAAGATTAGGCGTTCAATTTAAAGTCTGATCTTTACCTGTTGCTCTGTGCCACACTTTTATGAATGCAACGACTCTGTCATTTGGAACGAAGCAGGGAGTTATCAGCAAGATGTGCTGAAGAGGCAGAGAAGGATGGGGGGAGGCTTAGCACACAGAAACACACAAGTAAATGTGATGGCCAAGAAGGCAGTCGGAAATGAAACACCTTCTTGGGAGCTGTTGGGAGTGCAGGGCCTCCTGGCAAGATGTTCCCTACTGTCGGTCTCAGGGCTGAAACAGGATTCTGCAGGATTTGAAATAACCCTGGAACTGGCCATGTTACAATTATTTTAAAAAGCTTTTTAAAAACAGACATAAACTGAATCTCTACTCCCCAAATAAGTTGCAGACTGCCAAACAAAGATACATCCTGTGCAGCTTTCAGTCCAAGACATACGTGGGCAGCGAACAGAGGCGACAGAAGGAAGAGCAAAGTCACGGCCTCTCCTGAGGACAAAGTGTGGACTCCCCTGGACCTGTGGGCAGTTGTGGGAGGCTGCTCCAGATCACTCCTGGGAAGTGAAAATGTCAGAGGCTCTCACAGGTCCCAGGGCACTGCCCTGGTGCTGGCCTTCTCTTCACTAGGGACACTGGTCTAACCAAGTGCTGTGTGTGGTGTAGCCCACGGGTGCAGAGAGAGCAAGAGATTTCACTGTCCTCCCCACAGGCCAAGCCCCCCAAGGAAGGACAGCAGCCTGGCCACTCTCCTGGCA